>RJWM01021529.1:0-35258 GCA_004363535.1 Dasyprocta punctata
CGCAAAAAAAAAAAAAAAAAATACAAACAGCAAATAAATATGTGAAAAAATGTTCAGTATCACTGGTCATTTGAGAGATGCAAATTAAAACAGCACTGAGATTCCACCTCAGCCCAGACAGAATGGCTATTATCAAGAAATCAACCAATAACAAATGCTGAAGGGGCTGTAAGGAAAAAGGAATCCTTCTCCACTGTTGGTGGGAGTGTAGACTGTTGCGACCACTGTGAAATCAGTGTGGAGATTCCTCCAAAAACTATGACTAGAGGCCCCATTCAACCCAGTTCTTTTCTTTCTGGTTATCTTCCCAAAAGAATTAAAAACATCATATCACAGCCATATATGTGCACCCATGTTCATAGCAGCACAATTTGTAGTAGCTAGATCTTGGAAACACCTAAATGCCCATCTAATGAGGAATGAATAAAAAAGATGTGGTATTTTTATCCAGTGGAGTACCACTCAACCACAAAGAAGGATAAGCTGGAGACTTTTATAGGCAAATGAATGCAACTTGAGACCATACTCATAAGTGAAATAAATCAGACACACATGTGTAAACATCATATTGTCTCACTAGTGTGAGAGGTTGAAAGAATATATGTATATGTGTATCTATCTATCTATGCTTGTATATATATACGCTTATATATATTTATGTATGTATACAAAAATAGTTCAGGTAGTTATGCTACAGGCAACTGAGTCAGACAGAAATATTATAGGCAGTCAAACAGGGCTAGGTCCTTGAAGGAGCCAGTGCAGAAGCCCAGATACTTTGCAACTGTGGGGGAGGCAGGCACCTCTTGCTGCAGGCCAGATATCAAGACAAAAGGCAAAACAAATGCACCCATATCCTAAGGATTGATATTCTAAATAGTTCTCTATCACCCTGAGGAAGTCAGGAGTCAGCATCCCAACCCCCTACAGGAAGAGTCGCTGCTGTTAAGCATCCCCCCACCCTTGCTACGTGACTCGATTCCCCATTTGTCCTTCATTTAATCAATTCTGCCTGAGCAATTAGTCTTATTCGTTAACCATGGTTATGTCCCACCTTGTGCCCACCTTGCAAGTTCCCATTTTCCCCTCTTTGGACCCATCTAACCTCATGGTTTTACTCTATAAAAGACCCTAAAAATGACAGAGTTTTTGGCAACCTGCTTGAGTCCCCTTCTGTCCCTCAGACAGAAGCTTTCTTTCTCTCAATAAATATATTCTGCTCTTACCCTCCGTTGTTCCTAAAACTCATTCTTCAATTTTAGAGAACATGAACTCGCACCGGACATATAGTAGGCAGGGAGTTTCATTCCCCCATATCATTTGGAGGTCTGGAATCGTTTTTCCTATATCAGTTATACTACTGATTTCTCGGTGTTGTGCTGGTATTGTTCAGACAATTGAATACAGAAGTCTTGTGTGTTGGGTGAATGATTTGAGAATGACAATGTACAATGTATGTACCATTTTTGCCCCCAATTGATGTGTTTTGAAATGTTGTTTCACTTTTTCTCTTCTTTTTTTTTCTCCTTGAAATAAAATGGGTATGGGAAAAATATAATAACATAAGATTTAGTAGAAAAAGGAGTAAGAAAAAAAATTTCACATTTATCAGTATATTGTTCACAAAATGTAAAACATCTGGCAAAAAAGTAGTTGTCCTAAAACAATGTTTTCCCTACAATACAAAAATTTTTAAAGTTGTAGTCAACACATGAAAGTTCAATCAATGTGTGCTACAACTAAAAGCTGTTTAAAAAATCTAAGGCCTGGTATGGTGGCAGAATCCTGTAATCCCAGCACCCAGGGGGCTGATGCAGGAGGATCACTGCAAATTCAAGGCAAGCCTGGACTACAAAGTGAGTTCAAGGACAGACTGAACTGCATAATGAAGCCCTGCCTCAAAAAGACCAAAAAAAAAAAAAAAAAAAAAAAAAATCTATGCTGAATTTTGTGGGGATGTGAACTGCAAAGTTTACACTGACTCAGCCGGGCGTGGTGGCTCACGCTCATGCCTTTAATCCCAGCACACGGGAGGCTGAAGTAGGCGGAGCGTTGTGAGTTCGAGGCCCGGCTTGAGCTACAACGTGAGCGCAAGGCCAGCCTGAGTTACATACTGCGACCCTGCCTCAAAAAACTGGGGCTGAGGGTATGGCTCAGCAGCCAAAGCGCCTGCCTGGCAGGCGTGAGGTTGTGAGTTTGATCCCCAGTGCCACAAAAAAAAAAAATAAATAAATAAAATAAAGTTTACACTGACTCCTGTGAATTTCTTTTAACTTAATTTTTATGTCACTGTAAGAAATAGAGAGATAGATGGTCCATTTTTATTAAACTTTGGATGAAAATTTGTACACCTATCCATAGACAGTGATGGCAGTTTTTTTGGGCTTGAACTCAAAGAATGACACCCACCCAGAAATCCCAGAACAAGATGTTAGAACTAGATAATTGATAAGCAAATGAAATCCCACTAACAAAGAAATGCACAGAAAAAGGTGAGTTTACCAAACAAATAGGGTGGCAATTGAGAAGATGATTTCAATCAAAGAGGAGAGGAGGGAGGAAGCTTGAAAGCTAAGGGCAAAAAGGCCACTGATTGTTTGTGTCAGTAGTAGTTGGCTTGGGGCAGAAAGCCATCTCTGAAGAATTACCATCAAAGTTTCACTTCGGTTGTACTTCACATCTCTCTGTTCCTTTACTTTGGAGGTCTGGAGGGTGGACTTCTCCCACTGTCACCAAGAGCGAATTATCCTGGATAATAAAGATGCTCAATGTGAATTTACTGAGATGACGATAAAGGAACTTTGTTAGTCATGGGCACTAAAAATCACAGAGCTCAAAAGGTCTAGAAATTTCCAAGAACTACAGGGAGAAAATAGCCAGACCATATTAATTCCTCCCGGCTTTGTCATTTCAGAGTTGTGAAAGTTATTACTTATGTAAAAATGTGCCAACTGTTGGAAGGCAGTAGGAAAAAGTACAGCATGGCTACATATTTACTCAGACAGAGGTCAATGCATGAAACAAAACCGTACATTCCTTCCCATAGACTTAGGAAGAAAGCTCTGAAATGGACTTCTATTAGGTAATATCTGATAAACAGAAATTTTTAATTGCTTCAGTGTCTGCATTTTAAGAAGCCACAGGTGATGTCTGTTATCCACCTCAATGGCTGTTGAATAGAATAGCCAAGTTGAAGCTACCAGTCTTAGAAAATCACCCTGATTGATGAAAGTGGTCCTATGGAAATTTTGCAACACACCAATCTATTTTTTTTTTTCATACCAATCTTGAAATCGATGCAGTCATGACATAGCGACCATTGTAGGGATGGGAAATAGGCAAATGTGGCTGGGAATTTCACTGCTACTCATTACTTGGAAGATTTGCATTTTTTTTCCTCAAGTATTGAAAAACCACTTTTTTGTATACACAATAACTCTTAACCAATGTTTGCAAACTGCTTCCTAATAATACCTTTAGGGTACCACCTAATAATACTAAAAGCAGACTTTAATAAAGTAACATTTTTCTGAGAAATCAAACAATTTAAACTTTTTAAAAAACAGGGTCTCTCCTTCGGTGGCGGCTCCCAGCGCAGTGCGCCCGCTGCGACGGAGTAAGGAGTTGGCCCGGCCAGTGGCCTTCTGGCTCTCGCTGCCTCGGGGCGCGCTCTGTGAGCGCCCCAAGTGCGGTCAGAGGCCGCGGCGGGTTCCTCAGGTTCTTTTACGATGAGACTTTTACTATGGTTAATGACCCCTTGGAAGGCTTTCGTGAAGTAAAGCTTGCTTCACCTACTTCTCCGAACCTTCTTAAGTGTGTATGAATCAGGGACTCAGGAGCAGAGTACTTCTACAGGCCAAGTGTCATCTACAGGCCACATCCTTCATCATTGTGCTATGCCCCTGTCCAGGCTGGTGCTTTGGTTGTTTCTGATCTTCCTACACAACCTGTGTACTCATCCCCCAGACATTTAAACTGTGTGGAAATATCTAATATCAGCATTCATGTTACAGACCCAGCATCTTGTGTTATCTCAGGAGTTTAATCTGGGCTAAGTTAACTACAAGGAAGGACAGCTGTAATGCGGAGAGGGAGTTTTTACAGGGTGCTACAGTCACAGAGTGTTGTGCTGGCAGTGAAGATATTTTTGGTTTGAGTATGGATAGTCTGTCCTGTTTAGGAAGCCCATCTGTTCTGTAAGTTAGAGAAAAGGGCTATGAAAGATTAAAAAAGGAACTCGCAAAAGCTCAGAGGGAACTGAAGTTAAATGAAGAATGTGAAAGGCTTTCAAAAGTTCGAGATCAACTTGGACAGGAATTGGAAGAACTCACAGCTAGTCTGTTTGAGGAAGCTCACAAGATGGTGAGAGAAGCAAGTATCAAGCAGGCAACTAGAGAAAAACAGCTGAAAGAAGCACAAGGGGGAAATTGATGTACTTCAAGCTGAAGTAGCTGCATTGAAGACCCTCGTATTGTCCAGTTCTCCAACATCACCTATTCAAGAGCCTGTGCCAGGTAGAAAGACACCTTTTAAAAGAAGCACAAGGGGGAAATTGATGTACTTCAAGCTGAAGTAGCTGCATTGAAGACCCTCGTATTGTCCAGTTCTCCAACATCACCTATTCAAGAGCCTGTGCCAGGTAGAAAGACACCTTTTAAAAGGGGGCATACAAGAAATAAAAGTCCAAGCAGTGCTATGGGAGGGAGTCATCAGGACCTCAGTGTGATACAGCCTATTGTAAAAGACTGCAAAGAGGCTGATTTATCCCTGTATAATGAATTCAGATCTTGGAAAGACAAGCCCACAATGGACAGAACATGACCTTTCTTAGACAAAATCTATCAGGAAGATATCTTTCCATGTTTAACATTCTCAAAAAGCAAGCGAGTTTCAGGTGTTTTGGAGGCCGTGGAAAACAATACTCTAAGCATTGAACCAGTGGGATTACAACCTATTCGATTTGTTAAAGCTTCTACAGTTGAATGTAGAGGACCAAAAAAAATGTGCTCTCACTGGCCTGAGTAAATCCTGTAAATTAAACTAGGGGACTCAAGCAACTGTTTTTATGTTTCTCCTTTTTGCAGATAAAGGATCACATCTGTATGTAGTTTTTTTACATATATAATATTCAGCAAGGATTTGTAAAACAGCAGGATGTTGATCAGAAGTTTTGGGAAGTTATGCAGTTGAGAAAAGAGATGTCATTGGCAAAGCTGGGTTATTTCAAAGAGGAACTCTGATGCACTGCATGGGACCATGCACAAACCTTCCTAAACAACTGGAAAATGGCTGAATATTTTTATTGTTACTCAATATTTATTTCCAAGAAGTGGGTCCAAGACTTTTCCCTCCTTTTGTAAATCACACTGAGAAGTATTGTGATTTCTTTTCAACTGACCTATGCTATGTTTGCCTATCCTTTAGTTGGATACACTGTAATATGAAAAATTATAGGTGTACTACTGATTATAATTTATAGATGCAAAACCCCCTGAATAAATAAATAAATAGATAGATAAATAAATGTAAAAAAAATAAATAAAGACAGGGTCTCACTATGTAGTCCAAACTGATTTAGAACTCATGGCAAGCCTCCTGCCACAGCCTCCTGAGTGCTGGTTATATAGGGATGGTGTAACAACCTTCGAATAATCCAAATAACATTAGTGAAATGTTACACCTCCCGACTTGTTAAATGTCCAATACTCTGAGTTTCTGTTCCCCCAAATCAATGAAAGTATTCATAGAATCAATGGAGGTGAAGAGGAGGGAATATTTATTGAGGGAAAGATAGCTTATGTCTAATATAGAAGGGAACGCAGAAAGTGGATTGCCGAGGACACTAGTACTTATGGGAAGTTTTAAGGGGAAAATTGTGAGGTAGATATAAAATCATGAGGTGGGTATGTGGTGGCACAAAACTATGTTCAATTGATGATTATACAAATATGGTCACTTAGGTAATATTGATCCAAGGAGGAGGCAAGTCACATAACAAGTGTATTTGGAATGAACAAGGAATTTTCCTGGAAAGGTTGGGTCAGGGAGGTGTTGCTCCTATATAGAAAGTAATTGATATCTATTTAGAATGCCAATCCTTGCTATTCATTCCTTCTGGAAGTATGTAGGTGTAGTTATTTGCTTTATCCCGAGGTCTATCCAGCAACAAATGCAACTCTCACCACTGTGGCAATGTGTTTTTGTCTTTCCTACTGTCTTCTTTGAGGGCCTAACCCTGTCTGGCTGCTTATAATATTACTATCTAACTTAGCTGTCCATAATACTAGGATTACAAGTGTAAAAATTTAAACTTTAAAATAAAAAGAATGCAGAGCCAGTGCTGTATTATGAATGTCACATTATCTCAATGTTTGACTCTGATTCTCAAGAGTCTTTAAGATTCTAACAAACTCAAATAATTTGCTTGCATCCTCTTTGTGTTCTTTAATCTTTATAAGGTTTAGGAAGCAGAAATTTTTCTTAAATTCAAACATCTAAAATATAATTCTGATTGATCGGCACCAGCAATGTATATGGTTAAAAGTTGCAGACACTTTTGTCATATCTTTTAGCACATTTTTTAGTAATGTAAATAAAAAGCTATCTGCATTAATGCTTTTTTGTTACCTAGTACTCTTATTTTTTTAAATTAATCTGATACTGTTGAATGATATACTAAGAAACACACACATAGTCATAATATAAATACATTCAAAAGTTACACTACTGGAAACTGTGCCTTCTTGTGAGGTAAGCACTGCCATGCTGATTGTAAAGAGCCCCAGTCAGAAGAGAAACTATGCCTTCCCATGAAGTAAGTGCCACCACGCTGATCAGAAAGAACCCTAGTCAGAAGAGAAACTACGTCTTCCCATGTGTCAGCCATCATGCGGGCTAAAGAACCAGTAGAGCACCCCGTTAACCCCCTGCTGATTCGGAGGGCACAGGGTGAGATGATAGTAACTGAAGGGAAGGGAATAGCTTGATGCTTGTATTGTTTCCTTAACTCTTCAGGCCTAGGGCTGGTAGTCAGGGCATCTACCTTGAGGATGGCAGTGTGCATTGTGTCAACTGTGGGGGATATCCTCCTGTCTTGTTTTTGAAATCCAAAGTTTTGTTCCATTTTACTGTTCTGTTTTAATCCTGCATCTGGTAACCTGAACAACTATTTTGAAGATAACAATGTGCAGTATTATTTTCACTGTTTTGTTTTGTTCTGATGTATTGTTTTATTTTATTCAATGTTATGTTTTGATTGGTTTTATTCTGTTTTGTTTTGTTTGATTTTGCTATGTCTGATGGTATGGACAACTATTGTGAGATATATTATGGTTGCTATTGTTGATTTCCTATTGTCCTGTTTTGAAGTTCTGTACCACTTTCACTACTGTGTTCTGATTAGCTTTATTCTGTTTTGTTGGGTTTTGTTCTCTTTAAAATATAAAAACATTACACTGTTGGCATGCTTTTGTTTTTATACTCCTAAGAATTAATTCATTTCACCTTTGTCTGCCTGAAGGTAGGATTCCTGGTTGGAGCAGGAAAAATACACGTCTAAAAGCAGATTGCTTGCCTAGTTAAAAAGGGTTTGAATTTTTGAAAGCTGATTTTCCTGTCTTTACTTATTATAGATCTTATTCCGTTTGAAAGATTATGCCCAAAGTTGCAAGATCTTTTTCATTGTGGTAAAACTTAGTTATAGCTGGGTAGAATTTCATACTTTTCTCAAGGCATCCACTATGAAAAAAGAGTATTTCAAAAATAGTACTCTTCTTTAAGAAAAACATCAAGTCAGGTCATTTGATGTGAACTTTCTGTATTTTCTCTTGTGAATGAATACAGGTGTTGGGATACAATAATCAATTTTCAGCCGGGCGTGGTGGCGCACGCCTTTAATCCCAGCACTCGGGAGGCTGAGGTAGGTGGAGCGTTGTGAGTTCCAGGCTGGCTTGGGCTACAACGTGAGCGCAAGGCCGGCCTGAGCTACATAGTGCGACCCTACCTCAAAAAACCAGGGACGGGAATTTGGCTCAGTGCCTTAAGCGCCTGCCCTGGCAGGCGCGAGGTTGTGGGTTCAATCCCCGGTGCCGCAAAAAAAAAAAAAAAAAAAAAAAAAAAAAAAATCAATTTTCAGAAATGAAGTTTCAAAAATACTCTGAAATAATACACTCCTGGCTCATTCATCTTGGTGGGTATATGGGCTCTTTCCAAGATTTATCTCTAGTAAGTTGTGCTGATATAAATACGGGTGTGCATATATTGCTGTGCTATGATTTTTTTTTTTTTTTTTTGCGGCACCGGGGATTGAACTCACAGCCTTGCACCTGCCAGGGCAGGCGCTTAAGCCACTGAGCCAAACTCCCGGCCCTGGTTTTGTGAGGCAGGGTCGCACTATGTAGCTCAGGCCGGCCTTGCGCTCGCGTTGTAGCCCAAGCCGGCCTCGAACTCACAACGCTCCGCCTACCTCAGCCTCCCGAGTGCTGGGATTAAAGGCGTGCGCCACCACGCCCGGCTTGTGCTATGATTCTTTGAACTCTTTCAGAAAGATACATAGAAGGGTCAAATGGGAGCTTTAGTTTTAGTTTTTTGAGGAATTTCCATATTGATGTCCATAGTGGTTTTACAAGGTTACACTCCCACCTGCAATGGAGAAGTATTTCTTTTTCCCTACATCCTTACCAGCATTTGTGATTGGTTGATTTCTTAATAATAGCCATTGTTTCAGCAGTGAAATGAAATCTCAGGATTGTTTTATTTTGCACTTTTGGCTCTGTTGCAAGATTCTGCCCTTTTTTTTAAATCATGTATAAATATAGAGGCAGACCATGCTGACTTGTTGCTACCTCTCCATCAGAGAGGTCATGTCCCACTCAGTCCCAGATTTCCTTTGAGTACGTATCTAAATTTTTCTTAATCTTCTGTTGTCCCCTCTCAGGACCCTGCTGGCTGTGCAGGTCATGGCAGCAACTGACTTTATTAAAATTCCAGTCTAAAGAGTATTACAGAAAAATATGCATGTGTTTAGGAAAGTTCAACATTTGAAAGTCACTTAAGATTAATTTATTTCACTTAACAAAGTATATCCATTTCCTACAAATGTCTAAGAATTATCCTTCTTTACAACCAAGTTGTATTCCATTTTTTACAGTTAGCGTATTTTTTCAATCCTTTTGTCTGTTGATGAACATATAGGAAGAAAGGGGGAGATAGATTTTTGGCATATGGGAACTGGCCCAAGATGTCAAGGGTCAGGGAAAAGGGAAAGATACCCGAATTATATTTAAGATGTGTCATGTGCATGTACCAACTACCTATAAGAATTATAGTATTCATATATGAAAAACATGAAGTAAACAATAATAATAGTAATAATGCAAATGGGGAAAGGCCACCTGGCTGCGGAAGGAGTGTGAAGGGTGTGAAGGGGAAGTGTAATAAAAAGAATCAAGACATGTTATGTACATATACAACCTCCCTAAAATGAACATAATCATTGTGTACTCCAAAAATGTATTAATTAAAATGATTGAATATTTTCATTTAAAGATATTTCATACATCTTTCAGCTTCCTAATACTTTTTCAGCAGAGGTGCTGAAAGTACTATGTAATTATGCCTATGAGTCTCTGAGAACTGACTTGCATGCTGCTGATTTCTGTAGTTTTGAATTCCATGTAAAGATGTACCTTGTCACGGGCTCCAACTGAATATACTGACACTGACTGAGTTAAGCAGCCATACACTACATAAACTTCCATTGGTTACCCCAGTGATGATTATGTGAGGGAGAGGATGAAGATACACACATGAACTGGGACATGTACATCATTAAGACAGAGTGAGTAAATTGAAATATAATACCTTTTTTGCTTTCTTTGCCCTTGCCTGGCTACCAGTGTGCCATATGATTCGCTAAAAAATCTTTCTAGAAACTGATGTACTGTACTGTGCT
Source organism: Dasyprocta punctata (assembly GCA_004363535.1). Lineage (NCBI taxonomy): Eukaryota > Metazoa > Chordata > Mammalia > Rodentia > Dasyproctidae > Dasyprocta > Dasyprocta punctata. The sequence continues at coordinate 9,953 of RJWM01021529.1, forward strand.
GTAGCCAAAAAAACCAAAATGCAGTAGAGTTACTCACTTTATGAAACAATTACTTTGTACACTGGTAAAGGTGGAAAATACAGCCTCAAGGCACTGGCAGTTTCAATACCAAAGGAAACATTGTTTATAGATGGTGAGACATCTCCTATGGCAAGGTGTGGACATGGTGCCTTTGGCCTCTTTTAAAGTACCTATACGTCATTACTGAGATTATTAATTCATTGCATAATAATTCCCAAGACACCACCTTACCATAGCATCATGTTGGGAATAAGATTCCAAAACATGTATTTTGGGGTACGTGGTCATTCAGATCCACAGGAGTCAGAAACCTCTAGAAACTGCAACTCGAAATAAACCTTTCCCTTGTAAATTCTGGGTGTTGGGTACTGTGTCTCATCAATAAGAATGTGATACAGAGAGATTTTCTACCAGAATAGTGGGGTAATTGCTGTGGTAATATTCCTGTAAAAAAAAATGAACCCTCATAAAAATCAGGGAAATAATGCTAACAACTACAGCATTGACTTATATAAATATGGTGACATTCATTTAAGAAAAGGAGTGAAACATCTCAATGATGAAGCCAGTTTTCTGAAAGAGAAGATCAAGGAACATTTCAAAGAACATAAATACATATGCTCTGTATGCTGAACCAATATTTTCAAAATGGCCATATTACCAAGACTGTTGCAGGCATCTAAGATGAAGACACACTTCTCAGATGAAGAAATACGCATGACAAATAAATACATAAAGAAATGCTTGATATTGCTGGTCATTCAAGAAATGCAAATTAAAAAAACACTGAGATTCCATCTCACTCCAGAAAGAATGACTGGCATCAAGAAATAACTGATAACAAATGTTGGTGTGGCTGTGGGGAAAAAGGAACAGTTCTCCACTGTTGGTGGGAGTGTAGACAGGTATGACCACTGTGGAAATCAGTACGGAGATTCCTCAAAAAGCTAGGATTGGAAATCCCCTTCAATCCAGCTATTCCTCTTCTGGGTATTTTCCCAGAAAAATTGAAAGTGTTGTGTCACAGTGATATACGTGCACCCATGTTTATCGCAGCACAATTTGTAATAGCTACATCTTGGAAACAACCAAAATGCCCATCAACCGAGGAATGGATGAAAAAGATGTGCTATTTTAATACAGTGGAATATTACTCCACTATAAAAGGATGATCTAGAGGCTTTTATAGGTGAACAGAGGCAACTTGAGACTATACTCATAAGTGAAATAAATCAGACTCACATTTGTAAATATTGTATTGTCTCCCTGGTGTAAAAAATAAGTAACAATTTAAAAAAACCTGAAAGAGTAATAAGACCCAAAATGTACAACAGATATAGTAATAAAGAAAGGGAAAGAAAGTGCTCAAAATTAAAGAACAGCTGGGATAGAGGAAAGGAGAAATGGAAGAAAGGAAAAGATTATATGTTTGTAGATACACACATAAAACTATATGTATGTATAAGTATGCAAGATAGAGAACTATACTACTAATTCTCTGTTAGTTCATCAGAAAGAATAGTTTGGGTTGTCACTGTTCGATTGTATGATCATTTTTTATGCCTAGATTTCGTAACTTGAGCAACTGCTTCTAAGATAACAACATGTAATATATTGACTAGTATTGATCTCTTACTTTTTTTAAAATTCTGTATTACTTCTACCTTATTTTCTGTTTTGCTTTAAAAAAAAAAGGCTGATGCATAGATTAAATCCATTCACAAACAATGTACCAACAGCATTTTTCACAGAAAGTATTCAGAATAGAAAAAACTCTCTTGAGCACTACTGGTAGAAGTGGAGGAATCATAATCCCAGATTCAAGTTTCTTACAAAGCTGTGATACAATTGGCATGTTACTGGAAAAACAGACATGTAAATAAATGAAACAAAATAGAGAATGAATATCATTAGCAGGTACATGCAGTGTTCTGATCTTTGATAAATGGACCAAGAACATATGCCTATATATTTATTATTATACCTCTTCCTCTTGAAGTTATCCCTTAACAAGTATGTATTGACCTTCTTTGTCTCTTTGGGTCAGTATTACTGGAAGTTCATATTTTGGACGAATAAAATAACTGCCATTACCTTTTTCTGGGTCACAGGGAGTATTGTTTCCATCCATTGACTGTAATTCTATGAATTTCTTTTGGAGTAAAGAGTTTTCCTTGAATGCAGCATATTGTTGGACCTTGCCTCTTGATACATTCTTCCAGTCTGCTTCCTTTCATTAGTGAGTTGAGACCATTTACTATTATGCTTGTGGCTGACACATATTGGCTTAACTTTTTCATATTTTCCTTTTGTTTGTTGCCTGTCTTTTTCCCTCCGTTCAACTGCTTGCCTGCTTGGTTGCTTCTTTCTATTGGTGTTGTATCAAGTGAGATAGCTGATTAAAGAGAAAAATAAGTTGAGTAGAAGAAAACAAAAATAAAGTTACAGAACCTAAATTATAAAACAAAGAGTGTAGAATGAAAAATAGAGGAAAAACGAACAAGAATAATCACACATAAACAAACAAAACGAAACAAAACAGAAGAAAATCCCAATGGGACACAAAAAAGGAGACCAATCAAACAAACAGAACAAAATAAAAGTAATGGCAGTTCTCTGCTGTCTTTATTTTGGTGGTAGTTCCCAGTTGGATCACAGAAATGTATTGGATAGTCCAGTCAGGTTTGTCATGGGATTTGTGCTGGGTATGGGGCTGACCTTGGCCTTTGACTGCGGGGGCTGGGACTGGTCTTCTGCTGCTGGAGTTTTCCCTGAGTCTTTTGATAAAAAAAAAAAGTGACCCCATCTGCCCATTTGTATTTTGCATCTGTATGACAAAGCATAGCACTGGTTCATCTAATTTAGCAGCTGCTGGCTCATATTCACTACAGCTTCAGACCTCACTGGCCCTGCCTGCCCATCATGTGCGTTCCCACCAGGACCTTGGTGAATCACTGTGGTTCCCACCAGGCCTGGTTTGCATGTGCACCACCACCAGGGCCTGGCTGGGTCACTGTGGTTCCCTCCTGGGCAGGACTGGCTCAGGCCACACTCCCCAGTGCCTGGCTGAATGACTCTGTAACTCTTTTTTGGTAGCATCCTTTTCTGAGTTTGGAATGTTTGCTTTGACACATGACTTCGGGAATACTGCTTCCCTTTCTATTTCTTTATACGAGTTTGAAGAATATTGGGGTTAGAGCTTTTCCAAGGTTCCCTTGCAATTCTGTAGTGAATGTGCCAGAAGCTCGGATTTTCTAAATTGGTTGATTTAAAAATTTCTCCTTTAATTTAATTTACTGATATTAGATTACGAAGGATTTTCTGTTTCTCTATTTCATAGAAAATAATAGATATCCCATTTTTACATGATTTACTTGTATGTATGTGCACCATATGAGAAAAGATCAAAGGATTTTCAACTCTGAGGTATAACTGAGAACATTATGCATTCATAGGAATTTAATCCAATATGCAGTATTCTATGTATGACAAATAAAGATTTGTGTGTATCCCTTTTTAAATGTTTTCTCACAGAACTGTGTTCACTCGGAATATGAAAGAAAGCAAGGTGACTAGAGATACCTCTGAAAACATACACTGATACATATTTCTCCACTATGAATTGCCATGTACACATGAAAGGTACTATGAAAATGAAGACTACTCAAATCCCCTATTTATACTCTCCCTTTGGGTGCATGCACGTTTTCTGATGTTACAGGAATTGCAAAATGCTTTCTAAAATTATCCATATATCGTTTCTTAAGAAAATTGCATAATAGTAGTTTGTGCAACCAGAAATATGAAATATAATTAAAAGCAAATATCTAAATACATGTGTATTTCCTAAGGCTTAATTTTTTTCTTATTATTTGAGAAAAGGTCTCACAATACAGTTCCAGACAGCCTTGAATTCAGTATGTAGTTCACACTGTGCTCAAACTTGTGATCCTCCTCCATCATCCTCCCAAATTCTGGGATTACTGGCATGTAAAACCATACCCAGCTGAGATTTAAATAGTTTTTTAAAACTTTAATTATAACAAAACTGCAAAACACTAGAAGTATTTGGAAAATTTAAAACCTCTTTTTAAAAATTTCTTTTGAACAGATCTATAATCAAAAGCTTGTTGTTTTAAAGAAAGAAAGTACCTATCTTCCTGTTCTCAATTTTTAAAGAGTTTTTAAAATGAATTCTCTAATTAGAAATGCTTTACTCAAGATTTACACTGTCAAGATGTATGATCAATTCATAAGAAAAACATAGCTTTCATGTTATTGTATAATTATGTCACTTGGCATATAGGTTATCAGTTATTTAAAACTTATTAGTAACACGTATTTGTACCCCATACTTTCTCACATATAGATATGAAGACTGCACGTAAGTAAAAGAACATATCACACACTTGAAATGGGAAAAGTTCATAATCACATTTTTTAAAAATCATGCATGTAAAAGTTTTTTTGGAGAAAAACAAAGTGATTTTTGAACATATCATTGTAAGTTCTTAACTTAATCAAAGTAGAGAGTAAAATCAGAGCACTTTATGCTTTAGAAAAAAAGGAAGCCTTTTAGCACCTCTTAAAACTATTTATGTTAAGTCGTATAAACAAACCCAATAATGACCAGATAAGCTATAACCATTAACCATTTGGAACAAGTTTTTAATCCATATTTAAGGTATTAAATGAGTTGTGCTTAATAAAATGATGACCAGATATAACCCTTGATCAGTTTGAAAGTCTTTCTTTAAAGCCTGTTTCTACCTTGACTGTAAATTGACAATTGGCTCTGTTCTTGATGTGCACAGTTTTACAAGAACTTACTCAAATTTATAGGATATTAGACACCTTTTCCCTTTGTATCAGTGTTACACAAACACACTCACAAGTTTAGATAAAACATTCTGTGAAATTTGTTTAGTGGTTCAGAAGCCTTGCTTCCTGTGGGCAGCCAGAGGGAACAGGGACACACAGCCAGGTAAGCCCCACGCACCTGCAGGCAACCATCAGAGACCTTTGTGTCCTTCGGGCAGCCATCACTCACTGGGAGAATCAGACAAATACACCCCGGTGTGCCTGCTACCATCGTGGGAATTCCAGTGTAGACATACAGGCTAAGAGAAGAAGAAGCCCCACCACCAGCACTGCTGGTGATTGGGGAAGCCCCAGTGTAGTTGCATGTGTCTAGAGAAGCCTGTACCATGCCCTGCTACCTCCCTGTAAACCTGGGGTCAGAGAAACTCAGGTGCCTGTCCTATTCCCCTATACAGTGGAGGGGCAGTCAACGTGGGAATGTCTGGCACCCCACAACCAGCTTGTTGGGAGGAACCCAGGAGAATATCAAGATGAAGGAGCAAAAGGCAATCTCAGACCCCAGCCCACACAGAACAGGTCTGGGAGATACGCTCATGGAAGAAAATGGAAGTCACACTACTGAAATCTCCAAGAGGATAGCAACTGAAGTAAAGAATTGTATTTAATATGAAAATCAGTTACCACCTCCTGGTCACTCAAAGTGGTAGTGATGGTACAGGTCATGTTACTCAGGAGGTAGCCACTACTGTCCACAGTTTAGGTCTCCTCCAAGACAGCAGTAACCTCACCATAGGAGTCCTTCCACACTGCAGGGGGCTCTGGATAGCACTGTGCAGTTGTGTACTTCTGGGGAAGGAACTGTGCTATTATAACAGAACATTTTGCAAAAGTTACCTCTGAGTCAGAGAAAACATTTACTTTCTATTTTTTATATATCGAATGTTTGAATATAAGGCACATAACAATGCATAATTCAGCCATTGCTTTTTCTGAACTCTGTGTTAGAATTTGCCACTGCAAAGATCTATCTAACCTCACAGTCTGTTCTCAGTGCTGACCTTTTCTTTTCTTTCTTTCTTTCTTTTTTTTTTTTTGGTAGCAGGGATCAAACTCACAACTTGTGCCTGCCAAGTAGGCACTTAGGCCACTGAGCTAAATCCCCAACCCTATTTTTCGAGACAGGTTCTCCCTATGCAGTTCAGGCTGACCTTGAACTCACTTTGTAGCCCAGGCTGGCTTGAACTCACAACGATCCTCCTGCCTCAGCCTCCCAAGTGTTGGGATTAAAAGCATGCGCCACCATGCCCAGCTCAGTGCTGACCTTTCTCCTGCTTTTTCTCCTTGGTTCCGTGTGACTATTTACACTGAGAATAGTGTCTCTGAGTCTTTGTACATTGTCTTCAGCAGAAGATTGTCTTTTCACCCTATTTTACTAAGGGATAATCTGCTTAACTTATTGCTTATTCATTTAAAATAAACATATATATCTCCACAGTCTATTTAGAAGGTTTTTTTATTCCCTACTAAAGGAACCACTTTTTCTTTCACTGGAGTTTCAGTTTCCTTAAATTGTATACAACACCAAAATACTGTGTCTCACAATATATTTTTCTATTTTTTATGTAAACCGAATAATTGAAAAATATCTTTGTCTTTTTAACATGGTATTTTTAAGCTTGTTCCATGTTTTATGATAAAATACAACCTCATTTTTGTTTAAATTCCTGTTCCATGGATACCTTAGATTATTGTTTATTCAGAAACTTATTGACTTTGGAAACATTACTTCCTGTCAGCTTCCATGAAAAACAAGTTGTGAGCATTCATAGAAACATTCTTTTGGATAAATTCCTTCATATTTCCATATATATGTTTAGGAGAGGAAATAATGATACATGGAATATTTTAAGATATGAATGTGGCAATTTCTATTGAATGTACATGTTGAAATCTAAACCTAAGTGATAAACATTAAGACAATAGAACTCTAGTAGCTAAGATATGCACAGCTGGGGTCTTCAGCAGTGATTGCACACAGATATGTTACCTTAATGGGCTTTCATGTGATTGAATGGACTGATTGGAAAAGTGAATAGTGTATTTATGCACAATTTGTTTTTTATTCTGTATGATATCAGGATTCTCAGCAAAACTGTTGTCACCAGATATAAGTTTTCAATCGTGCTCTGAAATGATGATCCAAAGTAAATATCTGCTATATGTCTTCCTGAGAGTGGAGTAATGTGTTGATGAATAGAAAAGGATAGAGAACAAATTTATCTTTCACTATTGTACTAACTGTCAGATAATTTTCCCACATGACTGTCCAGTTTATACTTGGCAATATCTGATTGTGAATTTTCTTTTAATCCTCATCAAATGTTGTGACTGTTCCTAGCAATGCTTCTACCAATATTTTTTATCCTGGTATTCACAGGACCCGAGAGCATGACGTGGTTTGACAAATTCAAACACATGAATACTTATCTCCCAAAGATGATAGGATTTTTAGTTTCATGTGAAAATGGGGAAACAGACATGAGATATGATGTTAGTCCATGATAAGTATACTCCACCTGAAAGAGGAAGGTCAAAAATTAGTCCATTACAAATTTTGAGCTGAATGAGGTTCAGAAGCACTTGCTTCTACCTCTGATGTGTTGGGGAGCTCAGACTATCCCAGAAATAATATCCATGCTTGGACGGATGAGTCAAATTGAGCCAGCATCGTTAGCATGAGCTCAGAGTTAAAAATCAACTGTTCCTAGAACTTGAGGAGAAAAGACCAGTGAGAGACAAATGAGAACTCTGGTGAATTCTGTCACTATTCTGGGCCAGGCTTGTGGTGTTACATGTTTGAATATGCTAAAGTGTGCCATGTATTTATATCATTATATTTACGTCAAAAATGAGTTGAGGGCTAGGAGTGTAGCTACATGAAGAACATATGCAAGATCTGTGTTAAACACCATTATCACAAAAAAGAATGAGAAAGATACAAAATGCATTAAGAAAAATAATTGAGCTGAATTAAAAGTGGATTGGACTGAAATCGCTCTAAAAAATCATATGTGCCCTTCTGACGTTAAATTTGGAAAAATCAAACACCTTGCAGTCCAGCCTGCAGTACATGGCCACAAGAATAGCTGAATGAAGTGAAGTTTATCCATAAAACGAGATTTTATTTAGACTAAAACAAAGGAACTCATTTCATTTGTACCAATGTGAATTAAGAAGAGATCATCAACTGAAATATGCCATGCCTAAACAAATTAAAGTTTGACCATATTTCATTTCACATGTTACACTGAAAAGCTCACAGAAGCAGAGAGTATAGTGATGGTTACCATACATGAGCATGGAGAAACTGAGAGATGTCAATGAGTAACCACCCTGTTTCCCTCACACAGTAGAAGATAGTGCTGCAGATCTTATTGTGATAACAGTGATTGATGCAGTGAGTCTCAGAGTGTCACGATTTGCTAAGAGGATTGTTTTCAGTGTTTTCTCCCTATATCTGTAATCATTTTGCAATAGCAACATAGCAACAAATTGCACTGTATAGTTTCAATGTTTGTGGGGTTAGTATTTTTTCCTTAATGAAATACAAAATTCTCAAATTAAGCAAAATTAACATGACTGTAGCTCTATGATGTGTCCAAAGACTCTTGCATTTCTTCAGTTTTTACCAAGGTAATTTCGTTTGCACTGTGTTTATTTCTGAAAAGATTTAGTATTTTGGTGTAATTTATAATCAACTCACTGGAAATGTAAAATTATTTCTTTGAGGATATAATTTGGGAAACACTTGACATTATCTGAGCTACACTTTATCCCATTTGTGCGAGACAGATGTTATACATGTGTTTAGAAAAGTTCTATATTTGAAAGGCATTTAAGATTAATTTAATTCTCTTACTATGTTTTCAAAGTGTACCCATTTCATACAAATATCTCAAATTAATAGCCAAATCATATTGAATTCTGTATAGATAACACTTTTTAAAATCCTTTCATCGGTTGATGGATGTAGGAAGAAAGATGGATATATTTTTTTGGCATATGGGCACTGGACCAAGATGCTGAGGTCAGGGGAAAGGGAAGAGCAAGTAAAATTATTTAAGATGTGTCATGTGTATGTGCCATCTCCCAACAATGAATGTGATAATTATATGTTACAAACATGAAATAACAATAATAATGGTTATCATGAAACTGGGGAAAGAGCACCTTGCTGCAGAGGGAGTTTGGAGGTTGTAGAGGGAAAGTATAGAGAAAAAGAATCAAGATATGTTATGCACATATATGTCCTTTATAAGATGAATGGAAACATCATGTACTCCAAACGTGTATTAGTAAACTAATAAAAAAGATCCTTACTTTTGTTTAGAGATATTTCAAACATTTTTCTATTTCCTAATGATTTTTCAGCAAAAATATTTAAAGTACTATGTAATTGTGCCCATGGATCTCTGCGAACCAACCTGTGTGCTGCTGAATTCTTTAGTATTAAGTTGCTTGTAAAGATCTTTGTTTGTCATTGGTTCCAACTGATTGTATTGACACTGACTGAGCTAAGCAGCAATCCACTGAATGAACTTGCCTTGGCTACCCACAGCAATGATTATGGGCGGGAGAGTATGTAGGTATACCCTGTACAACATTCAGATTGAACAAATTGAAATATATTTTTTGCCCTCTTACTCCTAGCATGGTATAAGTGTACCATCTGACCCACCAAAGAGTGTTTCCAGAAACTGTGTGACTTCACTGTAGCCAACTAACCAAAACACCATAGAGTTATTTACTTTATGAAGCCATTGGTTTCTACAGTGCTGTAGGCTAGGGAACACAGTTCCAAGACATTGGCATTCAGACCACAGGAACCATTTTATGAGGTAACTTTGTGTGTTAAACCGTGTTGTGCATTGCATGAGAGTTTATGTGTCCCCAGCAATTTCTATTTTGATATACAAAACAAACTTAGAAATTCTTTGAAGATAAAACTTAAGCTTCTGCACATAGACTTCAGAAAAAATAATGCTATCATAGATGTTATGAACCGAATCAAGCCTCTTGGTGAAAGCCCTCTAGTGCCCTGGCTCAGTGAGGACTGTATGCTGAATGAATGTTTGGGAGTTACAGAAAAGGTGACTGGGGTAGAGTATACAGGAAAGGGAAATGTCTTCATTGAAGACTTAAATTATGCTACATGTTACACGACCTCATTCAAATGCCTTAATATCTTCATATAGTGAATGTTTCATGAAGTACAAATGGAGGAATATCAAAAGTGTCACTTTCCTGAAGTATTTCACTTTTGAATGCTCCCTGCTCTTCCAGAGTAGCTGTTTCCCTCCTTCCCTCCCTCTCTCTCTCTCTATCTCTCTTGCTTCTCCCATCTTCAAATAAACCATCTTCTCTTATGCTTAATAATAATAGAAAAAAGGGTCACTTTCCAACTGTACAATGCTGTCCCCAGTGCAAGGTGATGGCAGTGGCTACACTTTTTGGAGGGATAACCTAGTAGAGAGTATCCATCTTTCCAGTTCCCACCTCACTCTCTGCTTCCTGGCTGCTGTGAGTTGGGCAGGTTTTTCCACAGCAGGCCCTTCCACCTGGGTCACAATGTAAACCCTCTACCAACTGAGAGTCAAAATAAACTTTTCCCTTTTAAATTGTAGACCTCAAAATATTGCAGAGGGAAGAAATATGACTGTCTGAAGAAAGTCAAAAAATGTGCACAAACCTGGACCAACAGAGACAAGATTGACAAGGGCTACATCACATGTAATACTTTGGTGATGGGTCCATCAAAGCTCTTTCAAGTTTGTAACTCATAACAGCTTACCCTGGGTACTGAACAAGAAGCTATAGGCATTAATGTTTGCCCTGAAGGTTTCAATCTTACTTTGTTCCCACTCATTGTTGTCCTCCTATTATTTGATTTTTCAATGGGAATAGATGCCATATTTTTTGTTTTGTTTTGTTTTTTTGGACCTGGGATTGACTTCACAACCTCACATTTGCCAGGCAGGTGCTTAGGCCACTGAGCTAAATCCTCAGCCTTATTTTTTGAGACAGGGTCTCACTATGCAGTTCAAGCTGGCCTTGAACTCATTTTGTAGCCCAGGCTGGTCTCGAACTCACAACGTTCCTTCTGCCTCAGCTTCGCGAGTGCTGGGATTAAAGTTGTGCGCCACCTTACGCGACTTTCCCCTACGTTTTAAAATATCAACAGTGTTTCACTTTCCTTTTAGTTTTATAGGGCATCATTGCTAAGTGTTTGCAGATTTTCTTGGACCTGATGACTGAGATAGCACTACACTGTTGCCTCAGCCCTTGTTCTCCCTCTCAAGGAATGGGCTCCAAGACCCTCGGTGAGATGAAGGGGTACAAGAACCTGGGCCTTCCCTAGATGTAAACATTTACAAGGTGCTATCCAGAGCCCCATGCAGTGTGGACAGACTCCTATGGTGAGGTCACTCCTACCTTGTGGGGGAGCTAAATTGTGGAGAGCGGTGGCTGCCTCAGTCACCATAGTTGTGAATACAAGACCACTCCCTCATGAGGACCATGACTTCTTCTATCACTATCACTTTGCCTGACCAGGAGGTGGTAAGTGACTTTCATATTCCATTTATTTTCTACCCCCTAAGCACTTATAATGTGAAGGTAGTTTCCTGAATAAATTGAAGGGAGTCCATCAGTCTGGTGGAGGATTGAAGTGGGGGTGGAAGGGATCTGGGTTTTGAAGACATGGAGATAGTTGTTGGAGACCACTATGAAGCAGCTCTGACCAGGATTTAAAATTTACTAATTGGCATTTTATGTACCTGTGAGCCTGTCCTAGGCCTAGGCCTCTTGCCTGGCAATGGGAATTGATTCATAGTAAATGAACCTCTATGAATCACTGGTCCTGACTGAGGCCAGTAGTGGCTGATGAGGTCAGAGATACCTCAAAGGGCAAGATAAAGAAGGTGGCAGCTGAAGACATCTTAGCCCCATAATTAATTATGTTAATAGAGACTGCCCTACAGGCATCTTACTCTGTACGCATCACACCGTCATCACAAAGGCCGTCTTGGAGATAAAATAGTTCTCCTTTTCTGGCATTCTTTCCTACTTGGAGATGTCCTTAAAGTGACTCCCAAGTCCTACTCAGTTCCGGCACCTCCCTCAGCACCTCCCTCAGTATCCCTTCTCTTTGTCTATTTGAAAATATATAAGGGTGGTCCAGAGAAGCTCTTTGTCTTAGCCCTCATGATAACTGCAGAGTCAAGAACTCTGCAGGGGCTTTGATCCTCCTGGAGCCCTAAAATCTTACCATTTGTCTCATTTATTTAAACCTTCGCCACACACTCATTCAGAAGATTGCAGATCTAGGCCGGGTCCCCGATACATAGTGGAGCTGAGGCGTCCTCCCTCATCACAAGGAGAAAATGAAATACTCTCAAATAGCTGAATAGAAGCCTCTGCTTTGAGGGAAACCTGAGCCTCTTTTCCATAAAGAAAGTGTGGTATAGCAACAAATTTTAAGTATTAACAATAATCGTAAGTCTATACACATATTCATGTGATCTGCTGCAGACTGCTCAGGAGATTTGTTCAGTATATATATATATATATATATATATATATATAGGCTCATAAATTCCACCAGAAATAATTGCCCATGGTCAACATATTTATTTTAGTAAGTGAGGATTAAGCATGGGTACAACATATGAAGATCCTTGCACTCACAGCAGTTACATTCTAAAGAGATGGCAAGTGGTTAATTAAGACAAGTGATTAAACTGCATATAACATCAGACCACAATGAATAGTATAGTAATAATTAAACCAGAAGGGGTAAGGGGTTTGAAACATCACACTGCCTTGGGAAGTTTCAATTATTAACAGGTTGGTCAAGGGAAAGTTTGCCATAAAGATTAGAATTGAATGAACAAAGCTTGAGGCATTAAGTAATAGAGAACTGAGTGACCCAGGTCACCAGGGGATATGTGCAAAGGTTCTGAGGAAGGACTCTGTCTAGCAATTGCAAGAATTTCTAGAGGAAATGTTAGTGAGGTTGCAAAGGAGTGAGTACAAGAGAGAAAGAGGAGAGGACTTTAGAGATGCAGTGAAACCACATCAGAGTAGAAACATGTGCCAAAACAAACTTTGGTTTTTAGTCCGAATGAGAAGGAAATTGTTTGAGCCAGTTTCAGTAGAATATTCACATTATGTCAAGCTCTTCCATGGAGAAATGACTATTCATGGCTATGACAGAACGAGGAAGAAGGCAATGGGATATTGCAAACAAAAAGGGATGGTGGATCACACCAGGGTGATGTTGGTGATTTGGTGTGGCAAGAAAGGGTCACTCATGGACAGTCCTCACAGTGACTCTGTTTTTTTTAAAATGGTGAGTGCAGTATGTAAAACCGTAGGCTGGGAACATTTTGTGAAAATATTCAACTGAAATACTGAGAAAACTTCAGTAGACAGGAAAAAGCAGATCATTTACACTAGATTACTTTTTCTTCCACACATTTTGTCATATAGAAATAACTTTCACATCATGGTGGCTTTCTGGTAGTAAATCTTGCATATTTTATATCCAGATACAGTATCTTAGAATTGGTGTTTTCTGATTCATTGGTAAACACAGAAGGAATGCAAGGACTCTCATGGTTTAAATTCAGATACTTGATTTGAATACATTAAAATCACCCAACACATCACAGTTGGTATAGCGCACGAGAACAAAGTAGTGGAGAGTAAGTCATAAGACCAATGATTTGAAGAGGAGCGGTAACTTGAGACTAGAGAGGAAAGGCTATGACCATCCCCTCAGTGCAGTCTGCGCTGCTGACCTATTTGGGGTGTTTCTTCCACCTGCTCTAAATGACTCTGTACTACTGACAGGTGCAGAGTAGTGGAAAGGAGATGGCACATGTGAAAATGATATTGAAGGATTTTTCCTTACAGAGGTACTCACTGTTTATTATGGGGTTTCCCCTAGAGTGTTGTTTTGTATAAAAAGTGTTGATGGAGTCACACTGAAATATATTCATATGCAGATAACCAATGAAGAGTAGACATGGAGACAACTCACTTGTATAGTCTTGTAAAGAAAGGTTTCGTCCATTTGCAGATCATTTTACTCACATGCCTATTACTTGTACTAGTTTGCTAGTGTAGGTACAATTGACCTGACACCCAGAATTTAAGAATAAGAGATACATCAGCTCAGTGTTTCAGAGATTGACGTCAGTTATTATTTGAGTAAAAAGCAGAAGTATCAGAGTGGAAGAAAATGAGAAAGGAAAAATAACTAGACAATGAGAACCAGAAAGCTCAGAATAAAAGGTGTGCCAGCCAGGAAGTGGTAGGGAGAAGGCGTGGTCCCCAGGGTCACATGTCCATGCCTCAACCCAACACACCACAGAGTTACTGATATCCTACCCACCACTCACGCCTAACAAGAGATTAATTAACAGTATCACATGATTGCAGGTAATATTTCTCTTGCAGGATTAGTAACGTGTTGAAAGGTGGAGAGCTTCGACTTGTGCAGAGGAAACTGCAGGAAAAGGAAGGGAACAGTCTGAAGTCTTTCAGTTTCCCTGCCTCCACACCATGAAATACATTTATTCCATTATGACATTCCCCCCTCTGGCATATATTTACCTACTTTGAGTAAATTGAGATTTACTACGTGAGGAAGTCCTTTCCAAGAGGCAAACTACCTTACTGCAAATTTTTCCCACTCACAATATCTAGCCCTCCCTGTATTCGTTGTGTTCTGGCATTGCCTGAACTCATGATGTTCTCTCACAGTAGTTCTCCATGGTATTTTAACTTCGGAACTGTCTTGGGACATTTGTGACTCCATTTGGAGAGGCAACAATCAAGAGTCCCCTGGGTTTAGTAGAAAGAGGAGGCAGTGCTGGTGGTGCATGCCAGTAATCCCAGACCCTAGGAGGCTGAAACAGGAGGATTTTACAGAGTTTGCAACATCTGGAAAGCAGACTACATCTCACTGAGACACCCTGTCATCTAAAAGGAGATGCTGCTCTGCAAAACCTGGAGAAAACACTGCTTAAAGCAAGGCTGGGCGGGTCACCAAAAGAAATGGATCTTGAAAACTCTTGGTTACACTCTACCATTTTAGTTTCATTTACCCTGGGGAAGATTGGTTTTTCTTGTCAGTCTTAGCTTAGAGGGCGAGCCAAGGAGCAGGAGCAAATCAGTGTCGAGGGGCGGGCTGTGTGGACTGTCCAATCAGGGGGCCAAGGGAGGAGGGCCCTTTTCCCTGCGCACATGTCCAGAACCTAAGCACATTGATAGGGGTTCGGCCAGCTGATGAAACTTTCTTACTTTGGGATTTGTACTGGCTCCAGTCTGTAGGAGAAGGACCGTGGGGAGACCCTGAAGTCATGCAATGGTGAGGTGTGGGATGGGTGCCCTGAGGTGGATCGGGAAGGGATGGGGCTGAGGTCCCGGTGGAGGAGGTAGGAACAGCAATGGCGGCTGGAACCGCTCTGTCCGCTCCCCTGTGAGCTCCCGGGATCTGTAGCGCTGTGTGTCCTCTGTCCTCCGTCCCTCCTGCCCTGGCTGAGGCAGGTACATATTTGGTGCACAGCACTCTGTTTTCAGAGCACTCTGTTTTCCCAAGGCCATGTTGCCAACTCAGTGCAGCCTCAGGCCACTGTTCTATCATCAACTGAACAGGACAGTGGGAGTTGTGCGGAGACCTTGCTAAGGGAAGGAATGGGCTGTGGTGTGCTGCCTCCCTGTTTGCATTTTACAGAACCTTGGACTCAGGACTTGCTTAAACAATTTTCTTTTCAAATTTGAGATTGAATCATTCTACTTGATTCATTTTTCTTTTTTTCTTTCAGTTGTTTGTAGATGCCGGGGATCGAATTCACAACCTCACGCTTGCCAAGTAGGCGCTTAAGCCACTGAGCCAAACTCCCGGCCCTGGTTTTTTGAGGCCGGGTCGCACCATGTAGTTCAGGCCTGCCTTGCTCACGTTGTAGCCCAAGGCGACTTCAAACTCACAAACGCTCCTCCTACCTCAGCCTAGGGAGTGCTGGGATTAAAGGCGTGCGCCACCACGCCCGGCTTTTCTGTTTGATTTTTGAGATAGGGTCTAGCTATGAAGTTCAGGCTGAGCTCAGACTTAACAAAGGAGTCCAGCCTGCCTCCAAGGCAGGTGATCTTTCAAGTGCTGGGAATTACAGACACGTACCACCTCACCCGGCTTCCAATGAACTTTTGATCTTGTTTCAATCTCCTGGAGTGCAGAGATGACAGACGTGTGTCACCCTGCCTGACCTTGATGTGGGTACTCTGTCACCGCTGGTTTTCATTTTCATTTGTTTTTAAACAGCGCTGTTAACCAGCATTACAGTGTTTGGTTAAATGAAATTTCAGTGACGCATTGTGTTCCCCAACTTGCATCTCAGCCATTTGGGACACTGAGGCATGAGGATGGCTATACCAAGGCCAGCCTGGAAAGTGGAGCAAGACCCAGTTACAACATAATGAAAAAATAGTGTGGCTGTGTCCCCAATCTAGAGGAACTATTGTAGCATGCATAAGGCCCTGAATTTAAACTGCAGTACTGAAGTACCAAAAGAATGATAATCATTCAGTTAAAATGTACCTCAAGTATTGTTATATTGGTATGTCAAGCAGATACTTACGAGTCACCTTATGTTAACTGATGTGAACCACCATTTGGGAAAAAGTACACACTTTACTAATGCTAAGACCAAGAATTATTGTTTAGTAACATCTTTAGGACGTTTAGGTACATATAAAGAACTGTAAATAATTTTACACAGTATGCAAAACTTAATGTGTATTTTAGCAACTAAGAACCTACATTCGTGAGCAAGTTTTTCTTATCCCATTGCAATAAGGCTTTTGTCACTGAGAAGTGTGAGCAGTACACAAAGCTGTAATTTAGCAAGGCAATTTAGTTGTGCAGAATAGTAACAAAAAACATGATTGATTGCATTATATTTGGCTTCTAAAATTTTTAAATTTTACAATCTAAAAAGAATAAATACGGTGATACAGAATTTCAAGACAAAACAGTAGGACATAAAAATGATCAATACATTGTGTATTGTTATCTTCAAAGTTGTTGCTCATATTACAAAAAGGCATGAAAAAAATGATCAAATAATGAAAGCAGAAAGTGTTCTTTTTGATGAGCTCACAGAGATTAGTAGTATAATTATCCATGTTGTGTGTGTGTGTATATATATATATGTACCAATATAATGCAATCAAAGAATGGAGGAAATATGTAAAATTGTTTCCCTCCTTTCTTTGATTGCATTATATTGAAATAATGACATCTTTAAATGTAAGAAAATTGCATCATAGTAGTTTCCACCACCAGAAATGTAAAAGATAATTAAAAGCAGATATCCAAATACATATGAATTTCCTGAGACTTAGGTTTTGTGTATTTCTTTGAGAAACGGTATCACAATGTAGTTCCGGAAAGCCTCAAACTTAGTGTGTGTCCAGGCTGTACTCAAACGTGTGGTAATTTTCCTCCTTTCTTCTCTCAAATCCTGGAATTACTGGCATATCCCACCACATGCAGCTGAGACTTTAATGATTTTTAAAAACTTTAATTGTAACAAGACTGGGAAACACTAGAAGTATTTGGAAAATTTTAAATCTCTTTTTAAATATCATTTGCACATTTAATTAGGGAAGGATTAAAAATCAAAAGTATGTTTAAAAGATAAGAGAGTAGAATTCTCTGTTTTAAATTTTTAAAAAGTTTTTGGAGGAGGTTCTCTTATTAGAAATGTTTCACTCAAGATTTACTCTGTCAAGATATATGATCAATTCATGACAAAAACATAACTTTCACAACACTATATAAATATTTCACCCCATGCATAGGTTGTCAGTTATTTAAAACTTGTTATTAACACTTATTTGTGCTCCAGAGTTTCTCATTTATAGATATGAACAGTGTACATATACAAAGACCATATCATATACTTGAGATGAGAAAATTGTATAATCATCTTTTTAAAAAAATCATTTTTTTTTTTTTTTTTTTTGCGGCACCGGGGATTGAACTCACAACCTCGCACCTGCCAGGGCAGTCGCTTAAGGCACTGAGCCAAACTCCCGGCCCTGGTTTTTCGAGGCAGGGTCGCACTATGTAGCTCAGGCCGGCCTTGCACTCGCGTTGTAGCCCAAGCCGGTCTCGAACCCACAATGCTCCGCCTACCTCAGCCTCCCGAGTGCTGGGATTAAAGGCGTGCGCCACCACACCCGGCAAAAAATCATATTTTTAAAAAGTTTTTCTGGACAAAAACTGATTTTTAAACAACTGAAAAGTTAATGTAGTCAGAGTGTATTTTTTAATGCTGAGTAGTATTCCATTGCATAAAAAGACCACAACTTTTTTATCCATTTCTCTGTTGATGAACATTTGGGCTGTATTCAAGTTTTAGTCATTACAAATTGTACTGCTATGAACATGAGTACACTTCTCCCACTGTGGCATGATGTTTTTAACTTTTTTTGCAGTATACCCACAAGGGGAATATTTAGGTAGAATGGGACCTTTAATACTACCTTTTGAGGAATCTTCATGCTGATTTCCACAGTGGGTGGACCTGTCTCCACTCCCACCAGTAGTGTAAAATAGTTTATTTTTCCCACATTCCCTCCAGCTATTGTAATTGGTTGATTTCGTGGTGATAGCCATTCTTTCTGGAGTAAGATGGAATCTCAGTTTTGTTTTCATTTGTACCTCTTGTAGGATGAATGATGTTGGGCATTTTGTTATATATTTATTTGCCATTTGTATCTCTACATCGAGAAGTGCATATTCATTTCAGATGCCGATTGTCAGATTGGGTCATTGAATTTTGTAGGGTCTGATTTTTTTCTATTGTTTCTGTGTTCTAGATTTAAGTCTTTTGACTGAGGGACAATTGGCTAAAGGTTTTTACCATAACTGGCTAAGTTGTCTTTTCACTTTTTTGGTGCTTTCTCTTGTTGTGTTAAAACTTTTTCATAAGATGACAACCCAGTTGTTGATTCTTTGTAATATTTCCCGTGCAATCTGGATTTTCTTCATGAAGTCTGTGCTTAACAGTCATGTCTTGAAGATTTGTAACTAATTTCTCTTCCAATAGATTTGGTGTTCCCGTTTTAATATTTAGATCTTTCATCCATTTTGACTTCAATTTAGAGTATGATGATAGACATCCAGTTTTAGTCTTTGGCATGTGGATAGCCAGTTTTTTCAGCACCATTTATTATGGAGGCTTTCTTCCAGTAAACATGTTTAGCCCCTTCATCAGGAATAAGACTTGGACTTGTGTCTGAATCTTGTATGTGCTGCAGTGATTCTTTCGTGTGGTACCATGCTGAATCTGTCACAGTAGCTTTGTAGTAGAATTTCAAGTAAGGAATTGACGCCCCCTGCTTTATCTTGGTTGCCCAGAATTTCTTTTGCCAGTCAGTCTCTTCTGTTCCCATAAAAAAATTGTGAGTGTTTTCTCTCGTTCTTTGAGATATGCTACTGGTATTTAATCAGGATTGCATTAAATCTATATAACACTTTGGGGACTGTGGGCATTTTCAATATGTGGTTCTTTCCATCCATGATCTAGGGATATCTTTCTAATTTGGAATATTCTCTTCAATCATCTTTTTCAGGGTATTGAAGTTGTGAATGTACAGATGTTTTACTGCCTTTGTTAGATTTATTCCCAAGTATTTCATTTTGGGGGATACCATTGTAAAGTGTGTGATTTCCCTTTTTTCTTTAGAGTGAGGATGTTGTTTGTGTACAGGAAAGGTATTAATTTTTTACTGTTGACTTTCTATCCAGCTACACTACTGAATTTGGTTATTAAATCTACAAATCTTTTGGTGGAGTGTGTGGGTTTTTCTACATGGAATATCATTTCATGCACAAACACTGAAATTTTAACTTTTTCATTTCCTATCCTCTCTTTTATTTCTATCTCTTGTCCAATTGCTCTGATTAATGTCTCCAGAGCTGTGTTAAACAGGAGTAATGATAGTGGACATCCTTGTCTTGTTCCTGGTTTTAGAGTGCAAGCCTTCAGTTTATGACCATATATTATGATGTTACCTGTTTCTTTGTCATAGTTGGCTTTTGTGGGATTGAGGTAAAGAACAGCTATGTCAATTTTGTGTAAGATTTTATCATGAATGATTATTGAATTTTATCAAATAGTTTTCTGAATCTATTAAGGTTTTTGTGTTTGGATATGTAAATATCAAGTATTAAATTATTGATTTGTATCTGGGCATGGTGGCACATGCCTTTATTTCCAGTATTTGGGAGGCTGAGGCAGGAGGATTGTTGTGAGTTCGAGACCAGCCTGGACTACAAAGTGCGTTCAAGGCCAGCCTGAACTGCATAGTGAGACCCTGTCTCAAAAAATAAAGCCAGGATTTAGCTCAGTGGCCTAAGCGCCTGCCTGGCAGTTTCCAGGTTGTGAGTTTGATCCCTGGTAACAAAATTTTTTTTTTAAGTTAAAAAACAAATTGTTGATTTGTGTATTTGAACCAATCCTGCATCCCTGAAATGATGCTTATTTTCTTTTTGTTTGTTTGTTTTGTTTTGTTTTTGAAACAGGGTCTTGCTATGCAGTTCAGGCTGGCCTTGAGCTCACTTTGTAGCTCAGGCTGGTCTCGAATTTGTACCAGTCCTCCTGCCTCAGCCTCCAAAGTGCTGGAATTACAGGCGTGCACCACCAGACCCAGCCTGATGATCCCTATTTTCATCATGATGTATAATCTTCTTCAGGATGCACTGCATTCTGTTTGGCAGTATCTTATTGAAGAGTTTTGCTTCTATATTCATGAGGGAGATTGGCCTATAGTTTCCTTTTTAATTAGGTCCTTCTGTGGTGTTCGTATCAGGATAATATTTGATTCCAGGAATTAACTTGGATGTACTGCTTCCTTTCAGTTTCTTAAAGAATGTCAGCATAAGTGGCATTAGTTTTTCTGTAAATTTCTTTTCGAATTTAACTGTGAATCCCTCAAGACAGGTGCTTGTCTTTGTTGGTAAGTGTTTAATCACATTTTCAATTTCATTGACTGATAGTAGGTTATTTAGAATTTTGATCTCTTTTTTCAATCAGTTTGGCAATTCATGTGTGCCTAAAAATCTTTTGTGTTTCCATCTTGTTACACTACAGGTTTTCTAATTAGCATTGATGATGAGGATTTCTGTGGGATCCCTTGTGATTTTCCCCTTTTCATTTCTAATTCCTTGGAGTCTTTTCTTTCCTCTTTTTGGGTTCATTGATTCTTTGTATTTTTTTAGTCCCCATTGCAGTAATTTGTGCTCTTACAATTTCATCTGTTCTATGTTGTTTGATTTGATCTTTTTCTAATAATATAAGGTTGTACATTAGTTTTTTTATTTGAAAATTCATTGCTATACATTTTCCTTCTAGACTGCTTTCTTTGTGTCCCATAACTTGTAGTATGTTCTACCAACATTATCGTTTAATTAAGATACTGTTTAATACCTTCTTTAACAGCCTCTGTGACTCACTGATTTGTTCTGGAGAGTGTCTTTTAATTTCCATGTGGCCATGAAGGTTTTGCAGTTTCTTTTACTGATGGTTTCCAACTTCACTGCACTGTGTTCAGAAAGCATGTATGGGATGATTAGAATTCCTCTGCTTTTACTTAAGCATGTTTTTTGGACTAACATGTGGACTATTTTGAAGAAGATCCTATGTGCAGCTAAAATGAATGTATAGTCTTATAGGGTGGAATACTATAGACATCTACTAAGTCCATTTGTTCAGAGGTTTGGGTTAATTACGTTGTGTGGTTGTTATTTTTTTTTGTTTTGTCTTTTTTTTGTTTTTTGCTTTTTTGTATTTTTGAGACAGGGTCTCGCTATGCAGTTCAGGCTGTCCTTGGGCTCAATTTGTAGCCCAGGCTCATCTCGAATTTGCAGCTGTTGTCCTTCTTCAGCCTCCTGAGTGCTGCGATTACAGGAGTGCGCCACCACACCGGGCTGATAGCTTGTTGATTTTTTTGTCCAGTTGATCAATCTATTTGTGAGACTGAGGTATTGAGATCCCTCATTACTGTTGTGTTAGTGCTTATGTGTTTTTTGTATCTGTTAGTATTTGTTTTATGCATTTGTATACACAAATATTTGGCACATATGTATTCATGATTTTTTACCATTTCTGCTTGTAGTTTTCCCTTAACACTGTTATATATGTAGTACATTTCTTTCCGTCTTGATTTCCAATCCTTTTCAAGTCAGTATCTTGTTTCTCCAGTGACCTTGAAAGACAGTTTTCCAGGTACATCAATCTCAGTGGAAAGTTGTTTTCCTTTAGGGCTGAAAATACCTCACTGCCAGTACTCCTTCATTTGAGGATTTGTGTTAAGAAGTCTGCTGTGCTTCTTTTTTTTTTTTTTTTTTTTGGTGGCACCGGGAATCAAACTCATAATCTTGTGCCTGCCAGGCAGGTGTTTAAGTCACTGAGCCAAGCTTCCAGCCCTAGCTTTTTGAGACAGGGTTGCACTATGTAGTTCAGCCTGGCCTTGTGCTCATGTTGTAGCCCGAGCCGGCCTCAAACTCACAACGCTCCTCCTACCTCAGCCTCCTGAGTGCTGGGATTAAAGGCCTGTGTGCTATGCTTCTGATAAGCTTTCCTTATTGGTGTTTTGTTTCTTTTCTCTAACCAGTTTTACTGTTCTGTTCCCATGCTGAAATTTGGGAATCTTGATTATTATATGGCTTTGTGTAGTATTTTATTTTCATCATGGCCATTCACAGTTAGTATGTTTCGTTTATTCTTTTTTATTTTAAAGAGTATATAACAGAATAAAAGCAATCAAAACAAACCAGTGTAAGGGATACGGGACTTCAAAACATGAAATCAACAGTAGTTACCATAATGCCCCTCGATGTCTTCAGAATAGCTGCAGATCACTTCGGACATATTGTAAATCAAAGAGAACAGAATAGAATAGAAAGAATACAAAGAAAACATTGAATGTGGTAAAGGACTTCAAAACAAGCCAATAGTGAATCCAAAATTACTACCCTAATATATCTTGGTATCCTTGAAATAGCTTCTCCACATGGGATTTCACATAATCAAACAAAACAAAAGGGATTAAAACCCAACCCAACAAAACAATGGAAGCAACATAGGCCTTCAAAACAAGACCATCAGGAATCAACAATGGCTACAACCCTTAGAAGGAGACTCCCCCAGATGACACATTGCTTAGTGATATCCTCTGAACCTGTGATCAGACCACTGGCCCTAGACCTGCAATGTTAGTGAAACACCCAAGCACCACAGGCATCCTATTGCATTTCACCTCAATAGATATCATCACAGCCTGTGTTTCTCTGGATAAGCTGATCACTTGGGGTGGGGGATGGAACATTTTGTCTGTAAGCCCCTAGGCCAGAAGGGGCTGGGGTCTGGCTGTTCCCAGTCTGCCAGATGCCCACGCATGATGCCAGTTCCCTGACTGGATTTCTTTGGTGCTGCAGCCATTGTTTTCTCTAACCCCGGTCTGCGAATGGTGCTGACTCCAGTCTGCTAGAGGCCTGCGCATGGCACTGGTTCCCTGACTGGGCTTGTTTAGTGCTGCAGCCCTTGTTTTCTCTAACCCAGGTCTGTGAATTGCCTGTTTCATTTATTCTTATGTCAAATTCTTTCTCTATCCTTGAAACTTTCTGCCATTATTTCTTTGAAGAGGTGTTTTATGGTCTTTGTGCTGTCTCTGGCTTTCTGACTGACTGAAGTCCATCTTGGGTTGTTCTAATTTGCTTCACCTTGTGGCTGATGGATTGATTTTTGATGGCCTCTTGTTATTGTTAAGATACCATCCTTAGTACTGTTAACCCAGTACTATCTTCTAGATCTGATACTCTGTTCTAGACTTCAGTCAGTCTGTGGCAAATCCTTTCCATTCAGTTTTTTTTCTCCTGGATTTGTGTTTCAGTCTGTCTCATAGATTCCATTTGTTTACTATGTTGGGCCTGTATGGTTTCTATCATTATCTGAGCTGATGTATTTTTAAAATCTGTGTCTGGTTCAATGTCTTTCATTTTGATCAACATTTCCTTTTTAAAATTTAGAAATTATTTTTTCTTCAAGCTCATCCTTTGTGTTCTTAAGCATGTTGTTCTCATTTCAGAAATTTCCAGTGCTTGGCTCCTGATTTCCTCCACATCATGCTCTGGACTTGTCCTTTATGGGCTGGGCATGTTCAGCTGCATTTTGCTTCTGCATCTTTCCATTTTCTCATTCTTCTTTTATTTTGTTTTGTGTGTTGGTGCTTGTACATTTCGTGTGATAGATAGCTTTATCCCTAGTATCGAGGTGTTCCCAGGAAATGTCTGTTCCTCAGGGATGTCTTCTCTATTCAGGTGTTTGTTGGTCTTTGTGTTTATCCTGAGAATCTACCTTCCCACTGTATTAAGGATAAGGAGTTGCTACGCATTTGGCTGAGCAACCAATTCTTTGGTAGTGGACTATGGTGATGGTTATTACCCCATACACTCACAGTGTTGTCTTGCAACAGAGTAAAACGGATCATAACAGGTATGGCACACTGGCTAAATTAGTATAGTTATCAACTATAATAGTCTCAAACAAAGCAGGGCTACTGATATAATATAGTACCTACTAACCTGATACATTTAACTGTGAGAGCAATTGATACAGTTGTATAACATACTCCAACATATACCAGGAAATTTTATGCAATGACCTTCCTCCTGATGGAGAGACTTTACTCTCATCTCCAGCAGGACTAAGAGGAACAAGGGGCAAGGGAGAGAGGTGAATGAGGTCAAATACAGTAGGAACAAGGGTGATGGGAAAAACATCCAAGTTTGGGAAAACTAGAGGATGTAGGAGAAACAGCCTTGAAAAGAAAGGAAAGAAGTATTGTAGTGAACTTGAAAGTGAAGAAACAGTGTTTACGCACATGACAGTATTGCAAAATCAAGCAGTGTATCTATGGAAAGCGAGAAAAAAGATGAGTAGAAGGTAGCAAAAACAAAGGTAAGAAGTGTAAGTCATGAAAGTAAAGAAAAAAATAGAGAAAAAAGTAGAAAAACAGACTAAAAAATATACCCACCAAAAATAAAACATGACCAAACAACAGAAAACAAAACATACCAACCATCAACTGAATGGGATAATGAAAACCAGTCAAAGAAACAGAGAAATATTGAATTAGTAAAATTCCTCTGATGTATTCATTTCTGTGGTAGGTCCAAGTCGGATTTCAGAAACGTTTTTTATGCCAAGTGTGCTGTGGGATTTCTGCAGAATAGGGTTGTTGATCTTGGCCTCTGAATGTGGGGCTCAGACTGGTGTTCTGCTTTGAAGTTCTCCCCGAGCCCTTAGATAAAAACGGCAGCCCCTCCTGC
>RJWM01021530.1:0-13205 GCA_004363535.1 Dasyprocta punctata
TCTTCATTGATTTTAAAAGATAGTTTTGCAGGGTACATCAATCTGGGTTAAAAGTTGTTTTCTTTTAGGATTTGAAATACTTCACTGCAATTCCCCTTCACGTAAGTGTTTATGTTGAGGAGTCTGCTGTGATTCTGATGGGCTTTTATTTATAGAGGATTTGTTTCTTTTCTCTAGTAGCTTTTAATATGCTGTTCTTTGTGCTGAATTTCTGGGATCTTGATTATTGTGTGCCTAGGTGTAGATTTATTATGGTCATGGCTAATTGGATTTCTTCATGCCTCAATTATCTGTATGTTTAATTCTTCTTCCATGATTGGGAGGTTTTCTGCCATGACTTCTGTGAATAGGTTTTTCTTATATCATTTGTGATGACTCTTGCCTTTTCTTTAACTACGATCAATCTTATGTTATTCTTCTTCACATCATTTTGAAGTTGTTGGGGTTTTTTATGATCCCTTGCTGTTTTTAAGAGATCTGTCTTTTTGCAATTGGTAATCACAATCCTGTCTTCTAAGTATGACATTCTGTCTTCACTTTCATTCAGTCAATTTTATAAACTTTCAATGGAATTTTAAATTTCCTGAATATCTGCTTGAATCTGTTTCATGAATTCCATTTCTTTCCTATATCAGATATTCATGGTTTTTATCATTTTCCTATGCTCCTCTATTTTTTTTGTCCATGTCTACTTTGGGTTTGCTGAACAAGTCTGTCATTATGCTTATCATCTTTTTTACCTGGGAAATTATTTCTTCCCTGATTTCCTCTGTAGCTTCATGCATTTTTTTTTAACTTCTGCTGCTAGCATTTCAGAGAATTCAGGTGGGTGGCTTCTTGTTTCCTCTATGTCTTTGTCCCTTGATTTGTCCTGAGCAGGCTGAGGGTCAGGTATACATTTTGGTTCTGCATCATATCATTTCTTTTTTTTTAATTTTATTTTGTTTTCTGTGTCAATGATTGTGAGTTTCTTATAGGAGATGGCTTTATCACTAATATCAGGCTTCCCTAGAGGGTATCTGTTCCTCAGAGATGTCTTCTAGGTGCAGGTGGTTCTTGGTCTTTGTGTCTGTCCCAGTATCCTACCTTCCCAATTTATTAAGAATGAGATGTTGCTATCTATTTTGCTCGAGTTAGTGCACACCTGTAGTCTACCTTCCCAATTTATTAAGAATGAGATGTTGCTATCTATTTTGCTCAAGTTAGTACACACCTGTAGTCTGATCCCTGGGGATTCTGAGGCAGGAGGATTGCTGTGAGTTGTAGGCCAGCCTGAGCTACACAGTGAGTTTAGGACCAGCTTGAACTACATAATGAGACCCTGTCACAAAAAAACAAAAACAAACAAAAACAGCAACAAAATATTCCATGGCTTTGTTGGATAACCAGTCAAACACATTATAAAAAAGCAGGGAAAAGGAAAAAAAGAGAAAAGGATAACATGGAAACAAAGATTTGGTAAGTAATGAGAGGAAGACAGGTTGACAGGAGGGGAGAGAAAGGGAAAAAAAGAATCAAAATATATCATGTGCAGGTACAAATTGCCTAATGATGAATGCAATCATTATGTATATTTAAATTGTAACAATAAATTTAATTAAAGTACAAAAAAGCAAAATAAATAAATAAATAAAAAGCAGCATGGAGATTATTAATCACCTGTGCCAATGAACCCATAATTTAAGTGTAACTCTTTGTTCTTTAAATGCAGCTTTCTTTTTGCTACAGTATGAGTCTTTTTAAATTTATCAATACATGTTCATCCTACATAATCACATTTATCATGGAGAGTTGGTCCATGTACATAGTACATCTTAATTATTTTTCTATACCCATACCTCCCTTCCCTCCCTGGTCCTTCCAAATGTTGGTACCCTTCTCATTTGAAAAGTTCTATTTCATCATCATTTGTCCCTTAAATTCATTTTTATCCCCTTTTTCTCCCTTTGCTCCCTCTCCTTCCATCTCTTGTTCCTCTTTAATTTGAAAAACATCTCCCTACTCTATATAATCTCTCTTTTATTTTGCTCTTTATTTATACATGTACATTTTGAGGTTCTCATATAAGAGAAACCATGTAATATTTAAGTTTGTGGGTCTCCTGTGAACCACTGCCAGACCTCAACAGCCAGACCCCAGCCTCACCCATGAGTCAGCACCACTCATGGACTGGGGATAGAGAGAACAAACCCACACCAACAAGCAAGCCCAGTCTGGGAACCAGCACCATGCTGGCCGCCATTGGACAGGAACAGCCAGAACCCAGCCTTTACCCATGAGTCAGTGCCATTCACAGACCAGGGGCAGAGACAACAAGGCCACATCAGCAAACAAACCCAGTCTGGGGACCAGTGCCATGCATGGGCTGCCACCAGACTGCAACAGCCAGACCCCAGCCTCTGTTCGTGAGTCAGTGCCATTCACAGACCGGGGGATAGAGAGAACAAGGCCACACCAGCAAGCAAGCCCAGTCTGGGAACCAGCATCATGTGCGAGCCACTACCAGACTGGAAACAGCCAGAACCCAGCCCCTTCCAGTTTGAGGGCTGGCAAACAAGAAATACCAATCCCTACCCCGACACACACAGTAAGTGACCAGCTTATCTAGAGAAACACAGGCTATGATGATAGCTATCAAGGTGAAATGCAATTGGATGGCTGTGGTGATTTGGTGTTTCACTAACATTGCAGGTCTAGGACCAGTGGTCTGATCATAGGTTCAGAGGATAGTGGTGTGCAGTGTGACATCTAAGAGGGATCTGCTTCTGAGGGTTGCAGCCATTGTTGATTCCCTATGATCTTGTTTCCTTATGGTATCATTTCTGTTGTTTTGTTGGGTTGGGTTTTATTCTCTTCTGTATGATTTCTGATGGCAGGAGCAGCTATTTCAAAGATAGCAAGATATATTATGGTAGCAATTTTGGATTTACTATTGGCTTGTTTTGAAGTCCTTTATTGCATTCATTGTTCTATTTTTATTGTTTCTATTCTGTTCTGTTTGATTTTTACTATGTCTGAAGTTATCTGCAGCTATTTTGAAGGCATCAAAAGTCATTATGGTAACTATCGTTGATTTGTAATGTTTTTGAGTCCTGTATCTCTTTCACTGGATTATTTTGATTGGTTTATTCCATTTTATCCTCTTTAAAATAAAAAAAATAAGTTTGTGTGTTTTATTTAACATTTTGTTTTCAAATTGTATCCATTAGTCTATGAATACCTCTAGTTTATCTTTATGACAGAGTAGTACTCCACTGTGTATAAATACCACATTTTCTTTATTTATCTACTGATGGACATATATGCCATTTCCAAAATCTAGCTATTACAAATTGTGATGCTATAAACATGGTTGTGTATGTATCCTTGTAATATGAAAACTTTAACTTTTTTGGGATGATATCTAGCAAGGGGATTGATGAGTTATATGAAATTTCTATTATTTCTTGAAGAATTTTCACACTGGTGCTCAGCATTCTTAGAGTCTTTTGCTATCTCAATGAATCTTTCTCCTTTTTCAAGAAAGTCTTCAATGACTTGTTTTGTACTCATTTTGGCTAGAGTTAACTTGTGGGCTTATCAAAACTGTGACTAAGACAAGTGTGACTAAGAAATGTGGACAGAAATAGTAAATTAAAAAATGGCTGGAGTTAAGTATGGTAATGTACACCTGTAGTCTCACCATTCTGCAGGCTAAGGCAGGATGATCACTGTGAGTTTGAGGCCAGTTTGGGCTAAATAGTGAGTTCAATGCTAGCTTGTACATAGCGAGACCCCGTCTGAAAATAAACAAGAGATAGTGGGTCGTGCACAGACTGAAATAAGTGCTGAATTCTGACATAAAGCCTATCACCAGATGCAGCTGTACATTTGAAGTACATCAACTCACCCCCTAATATGAAAACTACCAGTTACATGTTAATTGGCACTTGCCACTCACTGACAGGGCTTTGATATCAGTCTGCTAAAGCAATTGATTTATAATCTTTGTGCAGTCAAACCTATCTGCTAATGTTAATCTGTATTTGCAGCCATTCCCTGGAGCTAACATCACTGCCTCAGCTACACCTTAGATTATCTGGAATTAGATTTTCATAAGCAGCAAGCAACTTTAGAACCTTTGGATGCACAATTCATACTGCCAAAGTGACCTACAAATTCATTATAATCCCCATAAAAATACCAGTAACACTCCTCACAGGAAAACCAGTTCTGAAAGTCATATAGTATACTAGACAAAGGATCCAGAATATCCACAGAAATCCTGAGTAAAAAGAGTAATGCTGGAGAAATTACAATACCTGATTTCAAAATACATCCCAAGTCATAACAACAACAACAGCAACAAACCATGACATCAGCGCAAGAATAGATATGAAGACCAATGGAATGGGATAAAGATCAGTGAAACATACCTACTGATTCTTAACAAAAGGACCAAAAATATAAAGTGAAGAAAAGACAACCTATTTTACAAATGGTGCAGAGGGGAAGAATCTGGGAAGATGATGAAGTGCTAAGCAGCAGAGAAAGTGCCTCTCAGTCACCATTCAGATGCTGGAATATAGTAATGTGAGGAAGACAAGGAGGAAAGTGGGTGTCCTGGACCCAGAAAAAATCTAAAATACGAACTGAAGCCCCTGGAGGAGTGAAAGGAGAAACATTAATGATGAAGGAGGTAGTTGGTGGTGCCTTCTCCCTAAGAAGGGACTCACTGCACAAGAAGAGCAGTTCAAACCTGTGGACACATGGTCACAGTGACAGTGATGCCTGGCAACCCAGAGGCCTCTGCAGAGGGATGCAGCAGTGGAGAGGAGTAGGGCATGTGGAGGCTAGCAGCAGAAGTGAAAGACTGCACTGACAGGTGGTGAGTTCAAGAGTCCCACTCTTGCCATGGGAGAAAACAATTGGCCTGGAGCCATCTTGGAGATTGGCAGCCTGCACTCAGAACTGTGGCTGGCTCCCTTAATGGTGACCAGCATGTCTCAGCAGACAGTGAGCAAAATGTGAGTGTGTGGTCTGCACCAGAAAGTGCAGGCTTACTGAATATATCCACTACACTGCCAAAAAGCTACTGCTGGCTTGCTGGGATACACTGACACGGATCAGGACTCTGTCTCCGCAAGTTGTCTGCAAGTGAAAGCAGAGACAAACCTGGACAAACCTGGAAGTGCACTTTCTGTTTTTTTCTATTTTCTGTCTTCTCCTTCCTCTCTCTCACATCTGTTTTTGATTTATAGGTTTTTTCTTTTCTTTCCTACTCTTTCATTGTTTGACCTTGTTTTTATATGAATGTGAAAATGGTTTCTACCCTCTGTGTGGCTCTGTTATGTTATTCTTATCTCTCCCTTCACTCTTTCCCTCCAGTCTTCTATACCAGCTTCCCAAAGTTAACATGATTCCCCTTGATCCTCCAACCTTACTTCTAATCTCTTCCTTTTCTTCCAACTCTCTATTTTCTCCTTAAACTATATAAATAATATAAAAATTTAACCCCTGAGGGCAAAATTGACATATCATTGTATACTGCCTATAATTTCTAGTTTGCATTAGATTTTGTTATTGAACTGCAAATCTAGTTTATATGGTTAACAGTGGCAAATTAAGGGGTAGCTCAGTTTGTTATTTTCTAGGCTGTATTTAACACTATTGATACCACTATAGCCAAAATTGACATAATTGTTCTAAACATCTGTTGGTCCTGGTATTTCATGATTGAGATTGACTAAGGGTCACAGAAAATACTATGGCACAGTGCCAAAGAACAAGGGACTGGGCCAAACAACTTCCCATATCCAACAAACTGAAGAGGTAAGGTCTTCCAACAAACTCAAAATCAAAAGACCAGCGACACCTGGAAGATACCTCAGAGAAGTAGTCATCACCTAAGGGTCCTAAATACTAGCAATAAAACAACCCACCATAGGCAATTTACAAGCATCACCCCAGGAATTAAACTTAAAAAAGGAAAGAAGGAAGGAAGGTAGGAAAGAAAGAAAGAAAGAAAGAAAGAAAGAAAGAAAGAAAGAAAGAAAAGAAAGAGAAAGACAAAGAAAAGAAAACAAGGATACACTTAAACAAAATGCAACCCCAGACCTCAAGTTCACCAAAGGCAAATCCAGGGGGCAATGATGGGAGGCAATCAAAAAGCCCCCCTCCAGGTCTCTGTGAAGTGGAAACAACAAAGTAATTGAATGAGACTCTGGAAAAAAATGAAATCAGAAATAATCTCTCAGATAACTACAGAGATAATATCCAAAATAAGGACCATGCTTAGTGATGCTAGAGCAGATACAGACAAAAAAATAGATGACCTTAAGAAAATCATGGAAGCTCAGCATGGGAAAGAAATGGAATCCATAAAATGGATTCAAGCAGATATCCAGGAGAATAAAAATTCCATCTTAAGTATTCAAAGTAGATTAAGTCAATGTGAGAATAGAATCACAGATATCAAAGACAGACTTGCAGTTAGTGACCAGGAAAAGGAAGATTTCTCAAAAATAACAAGGGACTAGCTGGGCATGGTGGTGCACACCTTTAATCCCAGCACTCAGGAGGTTGAGGTAGGAAAAGCATTGTGAGTTCGAGGCTGGCTTGGGCTACAACATGAGTGCAAGGCCGGGCTGAGCTACACAGTGCAACCCTGCCTCAAAAAAACAGGACTGGGAGTTTGGCTCAGTGACTTAAGCGCCTGTTTGACAGGTGCAAGGTTGTGAGTTCAATCCACTGTGCCGCAAAAATAAATAAATAAAGGACTATGAGAAATCAATCCAGCAGCTGTTAGATGAGACAAAGAAGAATAACTTAAGATTGATTAGAGTCAAAAAAAAAAAAAAAGGCAGGAGATACCATAAATGACATCAACCTGCCCTGGTGAAGAAAAAGAATTTGACATACAGATAAATGAGGCATACAGAACTCCAGTTAGCCTTCTACAGCCAGACATATCACAGTCAAGATTCCAGAAATACAACACAAGAATAGAACCTCAAAAGCTGTCAGGGAAAAGAAACAAATCACCCATAAAGGAAAGCCCATGAGAATCACAACTGACTTCCTAGTACAAATTCTCAAGTCAATGAGAGCATGGAGTGAAGTATTCCAAACTCCATAGGAAAACAACTTTCAACCCAGATTGATGTACCCCACAAAACTCTTTCAAAACTGATGGAAAAATAAGGTATTTCCAAGACAAAGAACATCTGAGGAAATTTATAATTGTCAAGTCAGTTCTCCAAAATGTTCTGAAGAATATTCAAGAAAAAAATAATGACTACAGCTCCATGAACCCCAACAGAAGGAATTCACCGGGCAAGGCAAACAACTAGAGGGAAGGGAAAAAATGGGGGAGCCAACAACAAGAAAAGTCATGACAAGGATAAATGAGTACATATCAATTATAGCCATCAATGTTAATGGTCTCAATTCATCAATCAAAAGACACAGACTGGCAGAATGGATCAAGAAGCAAGAGCCAAAAATATGCTGCATACAAGAATCACATTTAACTCAAAAGGAAATTCATAGACTGAAAGTCAAAGGACAGAAAAGAATACTCCATTCAACAGGAAGCCAGAAAAAAGCAGCAGTAGCTATTCTATTTTCAGACAAAGTACATTTCAAAGCCAAGACTGATTAAGAGAGACACTACATCCTCATAAAGGGAACAATCCAAGAAGAGGAGATAACACTCATAAATATATATATAACAAATACAAGTGCACCCAACTATATAAAACAAATGGTGCAGGGAAAACTGTATAACCATATGCAAAGGATTGAAATTATATCCTTCTTACACTGTAGAAAAGTCACTGTAAAATGCATCAAAGAGCTAGGTCTAAGACCTGAAATTTTGAAGCTGCTGGAAGAAAACATGGGTAAATGACATCATAGACACAAAGACTTCATGAATAGGACTCCAATAGAACAGGAAAAATAGCAAATATTATCAGTGGGGTCTATATTACATTAAATTTTCTGTACAGCAAAAGAAAAAATCAACAGCAAGAAAAGAAAGCCTATAGAATAGAAGAAAATCTTTCCCAGCTACTCTTCTGAAAGAAGATTAATATATAGACTATGTAAAGGACCTCAAAAATGCAAATCAATAAATGGACAAATGAATAAATACCTCTCAACAAAAAGTAAAAATTGTCAATAAGTGTATGAAAAAGTATTCAATATCTTTACCCATTAGGGAAATGCAGACCAAAACTATACTCTGATTCTATCTTACCCTAATCAGAATGGCTATCATCAACTGGGAGAGGTGGCCCATGCCTTTAATCCCAGCACTCAGGAGGCTGAGATAGGAGGAGTGTTGTGAGTTGGAGACTGGCTTGGGCTACAACGTGAGCAAGGCTGGTCTAAACTACATAGTGTGACCCTGTCTCAAAAAAAATAGGGCTGGGAGTTTGGCTCAGTGGCTTAAGTGCCTGCCAGGCAGGTACAAGGTTGTGAGTTCAAGCCCCAGTACTGCAAAAAAAAAAAAAGAAAAATGGCTATCAAGAATACAAAACCAGAGCCAGGCGTGGTGGTGCACGCCTTTAATCCCAGCACTCAGGAGGCTGAGGTAGGAGGAGCATTGTGAGTTCAAGGCCGGCTTGGGCTATGTGAGCGCAAGGCCAGCCTGAGCTACATAATGCAACCTTGCCTCAAAAAAACTAGGGCTGGGAGTTTGGCTCAGTGACTTAAGCGCCTGCCTGACAGGCACAAGGTTGTGAGTTCAATCCCTGGTGCCGGAAAAAAAAAAATACAAAACCAAATTTAGGAAAGAATTCAGGGTAAAAGGAACCCTCTGTATTGCTGGTGAAATGTAAATCAGTGCAACTTCTATGGAAGTCAGTGTAAAAGTTCCTCAAAAAACTAAAAATAGAAATACCACATGATCCAGGTGCACCATCCCTTAATATATGCCTGAAGGAAATAAAGTCATGTGAACCTAGTATGGTGACACACTCCTGTAATCCCAGCACTTGGGAGGCTGAGGCAGGAGGATTGTTGCAAGTTCAAGACCAACCTCATTTACAAAGTGAGCCCAAGGCCAGCCTGAACTGCAAAGCGAGACCCTGTCTCAAAAAGACAAAAAAAAAAAAAAAAAAAAGGAAATAAAATCATCATATTATAGTGGTATCTGCATGCCCATCTTTACTTTAAAGCAGGTTAGATGCCTATCAGTGGATTAATGGATAAAGAAAATGAGGTATGTATACACAGTGCAGTATTATTCAGCCATCATGAAATGATGCCATTAACAGGAAAATGAATCCAGAAATCATCATGTTAGTGGGACAGGATTTTCTTCCACCACCTCAACTCCTTCCTCTCCTTATTTTCCATTTCAGTTAATAGCATCTCTACATTTATTAATCCATAGAAATCATCAAGCCATTCTTAGTTCCTCCCTCTCTTTCATCCTGATCTATTCAGCCCCTACACCTGGACACTCTTTTCTTCCTCAGCAGCCTTTGAATTATCCCTCTTAAGATAATTCTAACTGCCTTCAGTTAGAATCTCTTTAATCCCTGTTTGCATGAAGTTTTTTTTACATGATTATAGTGTATTTTAACCCTGATTTCCTCATTTATCTCCAATGTTTTATATTTCTTTCCAAAAATCCCAAAAGATTGTTGTTCTTGTCATAGCTATTACATTATATTATATTTATTTATGTTTGTTTTTCCTTCCTAAATTGAAGTCATTCATCACGTTTCTATTGAAGGAATTAATATGGTATTGACCATTCTCTTTATGATATTTACTACTTGCTGAAATCAGAAATTGTATTTTCCTAGAGAATAAAATCAATCAAAAAAATAAAATTCACTTTTGCTTGCTTTTTGTTGACATGTTTCACATGAAAACAACTTCCAACCTGTACAGAAATGCATGTAATATGATGCGTTCACAAATAACTAGTACTTGTTTTACAAAATTGCATACACTGATATTTGGTGATACTTACAATAGTTATTTCCTCTTGTTATATTGTCCCATTTACCAATATGTAGTATCCTTCTTTGTCCCTTCTGATCAGTTTTATTTTGAAATCAACTTTCTCAGCAATTAGAATAGCTAATTCTGCTTAATTTTGAACTGCAGCATCTAATGCACATGTCCTTCCCATAATTCACTCCATTATATGGATGTATGTAATGGAGTCCATATGCATGAACCTTCACTGAGCTCCAGGTAAAGAACAGTTACTTCAGGTCATTCATTTGCATGACCCCTGGTTTGGAATTTTGAAATTTTCCAAGGCAGGCTCTTGGGTCTTTGTGGTTTTTTTTTTTAATCTCTGTCCCCATGTAGTAAGCCCTGAGACAAGAGTTGGGGAGTTGGTCCTGGCGCATTGCTCAGGCTCAGATAAATGAAAGAGAGGCCCGTAGTCCCAGTTGTACTTTCTATATTATTTCCCCCTGAGAGAACTGGCCCCCAAAAATCTTTAGGGGATGCTGAGGTCAGAATGTCTATCTTCTCTAGTTACTTCCCATTGAGTAGGACCATTGATTGTACCTCTGCAGAGACTGTGAAAGCCACACCCTGCCTGATACAGGGGACTAACAGAGCCGTATTCCTCCTCTGGGGATTCATGGATGAGCTTTACATATGAAGTGACTCTGATTACCATCTGTAAGTTAATGGCTGTTAAACAAGGTGAAAAAATTTGACTAAAAGATTAAGTATGCATGGTCCAAATAGTAAGACTATGAGAAACATTAATAAAGGCCCTGTCAAGGGAAGTAAACAGGCTGCCCAATCTCAGATTTTTGACAGGAACTCTCCCCCACCCCACCCCTGCCGCTGTCATGACTCAGTTCCTGGTCGATCTTAGAAGCAGTCAGCTAGTTTGTGTGCTGTCTTTCTCACTGTTCCAGGCTGACTGACATAGAAGCAACATTCTTCTTCTTCTTCTTGAAACAGATGTAGTTCCTCTTTCTCAGGGAGCAGGAGGTCTAGTCCCCTACAGTTTTGTGGGGTCCCTGCTGCCAGTGAATCTGTTTGATTCTGAAACATGGCAGTGTTCTGAACATTTTCATCTAGGTCATCAGTCAGGTCCTTAGACAATGTTTGGTAACCAGAAACAGATGCAGTTAGTCCTTCTACTCCAGTGCCTGTTCCAGTTACTATGCCCAGATCCACTAGGAGAGGAACAGGTTTTATGGCTCACTTGGTCATTGTTCTCATGGTTAAGATAACTGGAAGGGATCAGTTATTAGTTGCTATACTTATCTTTGTGGTCAGATAAATGAAGGTGAGCATTCCTTTACATTTTACTGAAAGACACAAGTAGGAATTAGTGCCACATGAGAAGAAAAGTCTCAAGACAGAAATTGCTTGCAATAGTAATCATATGGTTGAGCTGATTGATCCTATTTTCTCAGACAGATATAGTTCCTGCTAATGTAGATCCAATCAGAGGCTGAAAGGGCCCATATGAAGTATTTGGAGTGCCTTTGGTAGTTCTATTTTCCCAATGTATAAACTTTCTTTTGGTATCTGCTAACATTTGTTCAGTTTTCATAATTGTGCACCAGCAAACTATCATCAGTTATGGGATTAAAACAATCTTCCCATGAAAAAATAGAAACATAACTGGAGTCTCCCTTGTCAATATCCTGACCCCTTGTTTCCCAACCCTTGTGTGTCCAAAGACGGCTTCCATGAGAACTCCATGAAGTTTCTAAAGGACATGATTTGGGTTAACTGGACACTGGCATGGTCCATTGAACATTTATATTTAAGATTTGTTTGCACAGAAAGTCTTTTGGTGTGCCCAAATCTGGACTCCAGCCCTGTTCTTGCATCCTCCTTATATAGAGGGGTGTCTGGAACCTAAGCAATGTGCAAATGGATGTCGGAAACCAAATGAGCATTTTGTGAAAGAAATATTCAGGTTATTTTGATAGAATCTGAGAGGGTAATGGCCCTCTCCATTGAGATTACCTTGGTCATTTCATTGGCCTAAATATCATACAGGCTCTCTAAGGACATTAACTGAAAGGGATGCCCGAGAAGTCAAGATGGCCAACCAGATAACACCGCCGTAGGGAGACTCCCTGGAATATACCATCCAAATGCTGGAATATAAAATAATATAATAACAGGAAGAAGGAAAGGGGAGGGAGTTGGGTCCTCTGGACCTAAGAGGAGTCTAGGACAAGAACTGTAGCCCACGGAAAGAGTAAAAAAAGAAGAAGTAAACAAACAAAGGTGGCAGCGCCTCTGACCGGGAGCCGAATCCAATTAGTGGCCGACTCCAACTGGGAAGGTGCAATTAAAGTGCTTGCAATGAGCGATTGAATTGCTGCAGCTGCGGTGGAGATGGCAGAGGCAGCGATCAATTGTGGAAAGAGGTGGTCGTGAGCTGGCAAGTGAATGAACCCGGGGGGCCCCAGCCCCCCCCACCGCCACTCCCAAGGGAGAGCGAGGGACAGGCATCCATCTTGAGACCAGAACCACACCTAATTAGGCACGGTTCCTTGCCCACATCAGGCCTTGGAGGGTCTTGGCAGAATCTGCACGGGCGCCCTGGGGGTGATAGAGGAAGTTAGGCGGACAGCCCAGTATGGGTTCCCAGGGAGTGGCCCTATCCTCATGCACTGCACCAGACATCCACAGAGCAGAGGCGGGCTGGGGAAACACAGTGGGCCAACACGGGCTCTCAGCAGAGCCCAGGAAAATGCCAAGATGGAAAGGCAGAGGGCGCTCTCCAGACTCCGATACAAGCAACACAAATCCAGGAGACGCAAATGCAGAAAAGGTTGGGAGTCCAAAAATTAAACTCTCAGAGGAGATGACAACCAAAGTGGGGAGACAACTCCATAAAGCTACAAAGGAAATTAAAGCAGCACTGTTAGCCCAACTGAGAATTGAAATGAAATACATAATAGGGCAATCCCTAAGCACCTCTAAAGGAGACATAGCCGGAAAGGTGGAGGATGGAAAATCAAAGGAGATTGAGGATGAAACAAATAAAGACTTAGAACGCATCAATCAGATTCAGAGAGACTACCAGGAACTCAAAGACTTCAATAAAAGTTGACAGAACCACCTGAAGGAAACTAAAGATAGTCTTTCATATCTCAAAGAAAAAATGGCAGCCTGGGAGAGAGAGAGAAAAGACTTGCCAAAAATAATAAGAAATCTGGAAGTGGCAGTGCAACAGCTGCAAGACAACCCAAGGAAATATAATTTAT
>RJWM01021530.1:13305-35189 GCA_004363535.1 Dasyprocta punctata
TATGGGAACAGGAAGAGACTTTCAGATAACTGAAGCATATAGAACTCCAGCTAAACTTGACCAAAATAGGCCTACACCCAGACATATAATAATCAAGATTCCAGAAATTCAACACAAAAACAAAATATTAAAAGCTATTAGAGAAAAGAGACAGATTACCTACAAAGGAAGGCCCATCAGAATCACGACAGACTTCTCAGCACAAATCATCAGGTCAAGAAGAGCTTGGAGTGAAATATTTCAAGCCCTGAAGGAAAATAACTTCCAACCCAGATTGATGTACCCTGCAAAATTATCTTTTAAAATCAATGGAGAAACAAGATACTTCCACAACAAAGAACAACTAAAAGAATTTATGACAACCAAGCCAACCCTACAAAGAATACTGAGGGACATTCTAGAGAGAGATAAAGAAGTCCACTGCTCCAGAAACAGCGACAGAGAGATACCACCGAGCAGGGCAGACAAATGAATAATCCATCAATGGGATTTAAGTCCAGTATTGTTTTCAATGAGCTGTTTAGTTTAATCCTATTCTACCTCAACTGGCCTAACTTTATCATAAATGATGACAAAGACAGCTATTGTAAAGATAACAAAATTTATAAGGGTAGCCTTCAATGATATATGATCACCTTGCTTCAAAACCAGGTATTACTTTCGCTGCTCTGTTTTGAGAGATTTTAACCTATCTTAGTGTGTTTGTGTTACAACAGATGATATAGGCAACTGCCTTGAAGCTAATATGAGGCATTATAGAAATCAATGTTGCATTACTATGTATTTCCTCCATTACCTTGTTATTGGTTTTATTCAATACTATTTCATTTGACTATACTTGGCCAATTGGTAAGGGCATTTAGTTTGAAGACAATAAGAGGTATTACAAGGGGAACCGAGGAAGGAAGCTATGGAAAAAAGACATAGTTTTATATGAGGGTATTCATAAGATAGTTTAAAAGTCTATACTACTAAACTGGTGAGAGAGAACAGTTGATACTCATATGATCAGATCAATCCTACATGTCTTTATCTGTCAATCTGAACAGCCCCCTTAATGGTAATGATATACAATGTTGCAACCACTGTAAAATTCCAACCATCTAAATTCCTAAACCTATAATTTTCCAGTATAGGATATGTTGTTGTTGTTAGTTGAATCCTTCAGTTTTTTTGTTTCTCTTAAGTATGACCATCCTTTTATCCTTTATTGGTTTCACTCTGAACTATTTAGCTTGATTATATTAGACCTGATATTATGGGTAGTTATTTCAGTGATAACAAGAGGTGCTCTATGGGGAAAGGAAGAATGGAAGGGAAAAGGAAAAAGACATAAATTTATAAATATGCATAAATAAGACAGTTAAAAAAAACTGTATTACTAAGTACATTAGCTATTGAAAAAGAAAAGTTAATATTCCTGAATTGATAAACCTTGTGTGTCTATGTCTGTCAATATAATCAACCCCTATGAAGGTAACAATATGTAATATTGTAACTACTGTCAAACTTCAACCACCTCA
Source organism: Dasyprocta punctata (assembly GCA_004363535.1). NCBI lineage: Eukaryota > Metazoa > Chordata > Mammalia > Rodentia > Dasyproctidae > Dasyprocta > Dasyprocta punctata. The sequence goes on from RJWM01021530.1 coordinate 14,829, forward strand.
GTGTGTAAACCTACAGTGTAATCGTATCAGATCTGTCGTTGTTGTTGTTTGTCTTTTTTGCTTTTTGTTTCTACCTTCTGTATCTATTTTCTTTTAAATAAAAAAAAAGAAAGGGATGCCCCCTTGATATTTGGGGCGGTAGGTCATTTTTCCAGTAGTCTAGAGTCAAATTGGGATGGATAGAGCAGTGTTTTGACTGAATGATGGGGAAAAACACAGCCAACAGAACTTGGCCAAACTCAGGTTAATAAAATTCAGTAAGAGATGGATCAGATTCAGAGTTTTGGGTTTTTTTGTTTTTGTTTTTTTGGGATTTTTGTTTTGTTTTGTTTTTGTTTTTGCTTTTTTGTTTTTTTGGGGTTTTTTTTGCGGCACCGGGGATTGAATTCACAACCTCGCGCCTGCCAAGGCAGGCGCTTAAGCCACTGAGCCAAACTCCCAGCTGGATTCAGAGTTTTGTGTAGGTAACCACCACCCATTATCTCCCCCAGAGGCAGTCCTTGAGCCACCAAAGAGGATTCCAAGAAGGATAAGATCAAGTTAATAGAAGTCATTTTACAACTTGGAGTGGGGATCTCAATAGTGAGCAAGGAAGAGAGTGGCAAAACTAGCTACATAAGACAATCAAGGACAAGGCCTATTCCCCAGATGGGACTGGGTTTTCACTCTTTTTTTTTTTTTTTTTTCTTCCTGGAGGGAGCAAGCCAGTTTGCTTTACTGACTTAGCAGACAGCTGTTCTCGTTTTCTGCTGCCTCAGGTGGCTCAAGTTTTATGCCAGAGAAGGCAATTCAACTATGTATTCCCTGTACACTGATGACAGGATGTATTTAAAAGGATTGTATAAGGGTCTTTCCATTTGGGGGTGAATTGGTCCTGGGGCTCCCTTTCCTTCCAAGTCTTCATTAGAACACCTCATTACTCAGGACTATATTTTTTCTTGAGAGTCTGGAGGTTGAATTTTTCCCAGTTCTCTGAGAAGGCCCTCATATAAGGCATTCCCCATGCCATGTCTTTAGGTAGGTGTAAGAATTAGGGCACGGGAACCTTACGAGGCATGCCCCCATCAGTCCCCAGCCCATTCAGCCCCAGAGCATCCCTTGATCAAGCTGAACTCCTTGAGATTCAGATACCAGATGTCTTTGGCCTTGAGTGGGCACCAGTGTCACTTCCTTTAGACTTTTGGATCTGCCACTTAATCACAGCCCATCTTCCAGACAGAGGTGGCAAGCTGGGGTGCCCTACTGAATGGATGCCCCTAGTCCATTATAGAATCACTTAACCTTATGGTATGCCAGTCCAAGAAAGAGTAGTAAGTGTCCCACACACACACAAGAAATTGCCATGAAACCCTGATAAATTTTCCTGAACAGGTCCCTCTTGGGGACCCTGTCTGACAGAGGTGAGCAATTTGACAGATGGTGTTCAATCATGACCCACTATGTGGGGGAATGCAACCTCTAGGGCAAGTGGAGCTTGCATGTTTGCAGGAGACTGAGGAAAGTCTAATGGGTTGGGAGCCTGGTAGGTTCCAGTCTAAGGCTGAGAATACAATGAGTCCCAAACAAACTGGGAGACCATCTGAGCAACCAGGAGAGGTGAGATTCTGGACCCCACTGCTGCCAGTATCCTGGACAGGACCTAGATTTAAATGAGTTCTGGTACAGTCTCTCAACCCTCCCTAGCCCCTTTTTTCCATCCCCATCTCCCCTGCATTCCTGATAACCCACGTAACAAAAGAGTGAGTTTTCTGGCAAGTTAAAGCGTTACAGCAAAAGAGGAAGTAGTTTTCAGAGGAGGTAAAAGGACTCTGCCTATTCGATTTTGGAGAGTGAGAAATAGGGAAGAGTGGGAAGATGGATAGAGCCATTTAGAGGACCTCACTTGGGCTACAGTGTTTGGCCTTAGAAGCACAGGAGAATCTAGCTACTGAATAGGAGTCCCTAAGCTGCAGAAGTGCATGGCAAAAAAGAGGTCACACAGACAAACCTGAGCAATGTGTGGAAGGATTCTTGCTCCTGGGAAAGAGAAGAGATATAAAATCTCTGCAAAAGAGCCCTAACCTCTTAAATATACTCACCAGATGTCACCATGGATAATGAGATCTGGGACAGGTTCCTAGGTTCTTGTGCATGACAAAGAATTGGACACGGGGTATGATGGTAAGGAAAAAGCAGCAAAATTATTAAAGTATTAAAAGTATTAAAGTGATAGTACACTCAAAGTGAGTAGACTCATGCCTGTGACAGAGAAATGGCACAAGCACTAGGGGCATAAAATGTAGGTGTTTTAAATGTTGTGCCGGTTCTGGGACATCTCCCGGTGAGGTCTTCCAGAGTGTGATCGACAGCATGATTGACAGGGTGCTCAGTCATTCAGCTGCATCTCATGCACATATCCTTTCTCATACTTCACCCTGTTGTAACTGGGTGTATGTGACGATGTCCGTAAGTATGAACTTTCACTGAGCTCCAGGTAAAGAACAGTTGCAGTAGGTCATAGAGGTTAGGTATCCTGGTGTGAAATTTTGGAGTTTTCCAACGTAGCCTCAGGGGTCTTTGCTTTTCTTATCTCTGCCTCTGTGTAGTAAGCCTTAGGACAAGGATAGAAGGTGGGTACTGGAATATTGTTTGGGAGCAGATGAGTGAAAAGGAATAACTCCATAGCCCCAGTTTTACTACCTATATTAAGCTGACCACAGTCTGACACCATGAGCCAAAACAAACCTTTCCTCCTTTAAGTATTGGGTGTCAGTGTTGTGTCCAGTGATGGGAAATTCACTAAGACAATGCCTTTTCTGGATGTAGTTACACACCTCATTGATCATTTTTTCAAGATGTACCTTCTGGGCTTCTGTTCTGAGCAGAAGACTGCAGTGAACAAAAACATTTGCCTGGGGGTGGGGTGGAGGTTCTGCACTGTTCAAATGTCTGCTGTGAGACACAAATAATAAGACTGCAGTTCAACTGTCTACAGCACACCATTGTTTTCTGAGTAGCAATCATGGGAATGGCTTCCTCAGTGAAATCTGTCCCACTTATCTCTAGTTTTCCCCTGGCATCTGATCCTAACATGTTGGCACTGATCATGCTCCAACTCCGTCTCACCTGTGGCTCTTGTCCACTCCCTCCAGTGCTCTGATGTCCTCTGCCCAGCTACGTGGCTTCTGAGTCCGTGGCCTCTTAGCGCCCCTTTGCACCAATTTGAGTCTATGGAAGAGACTGTGCTGCCCTTCATTTCCACAAGGGAAGTAGTGCCCAGCTGTCTTTTTTTACTCACAATCTCAGCAAACCTAGCATGTGTATTGTTAACTCACAGACTCATTAGGAGATACTTACAATTTTTTTAATTTTATTAATAATAATAACAATGATCAGAGTAAAGCAAAAGAGAGAGAACCACATTGGGCCTCAAAGACAAGACAGAAGAGAATCCCCCGTACTTGCTACATTGCCTGCTGTCACCTTCCATAGAGATGCTCGGGTTGCTGCCCAGAGGCCTGTAAGATCTACTAAACAATACTAGCAAAAAGTTGGTTGATGTTCCTTGGTTGCTATCAATTAGCCAGACCTCCGAAACAGCAGGTTGTTGACGGGGGAGGGGGGTGGGTATACTTGTCCCTGATTCCAAGCCCGCGCGCCAGTGCCCCTCCAGCCCAGTGGGCCAGGCCCCAGAAGGGGCCCTTCTCGTTCTCCTCCAGGGTCCTGAGGTCAGGACCCCGGAAGGCAGTTCATTTGCATCTTGATCGGTGCCTGAGCGGCTCGGGCCCCACGAGGGGCCCTTCTTGTTCTCCTCCAGGGTCCCGAGGTCAGGACCCCGGAGGGCAGTTCATTTGCTTCCTGGTCCAAGTCTGTGCTGCTCCAGTCCAGCGGGCTGGGCCCCGGAAGGGGCCCTTCTCATTCTCCTCCAGGGTCCTGAGGTCAGGACCCCAGAAGGGAGCTCATTTGCATCTTGATCGGTGCCTGAACAGCTCGGGCCCCATGAGGGGCCCTTCTCATTCTCCTCCAGGGTCCAGAGGTCAGGACCCCAGAGGGCAGTTCATTTGCTTCCTGGTCCGAGTCTGCGCCACTCCGGTCCGGCAGGCCGGGCCCCGGAAGGGACCCTTCTCGTTCTCCTCCAGGGTCCTGAGGTCAGGACCCCAGAAGGGAGCTCATTTGCATCTTGATTGGTGCCTGAGCGGCTTGGGCCCCACGAGGGGCCCTTCTCGTTCTCCTCCAGGGTCCAGAGGTCGGGACCCCGGAAGGCAGTTCATTTGCTTCCTGGTCCGAGTCTGCACCACTCCGGTCCGGCAGGCCGGGCCCCGGAAGGGGCCCTTCTCGTTCTCCTCCAGGGTCCTGAGGTCAAGACCCCAGAAGGCAGTTCATTTGTGTCTTGATTGGTGCCTGAGTGGCTCGGGCCCCACGGGGGGGCCCTTCTTGTTCTCCTCCAGGGTCCCGAGGTCAGGACCCCGGAGAGCAGTTCAGTTCCACAATTTTGGAACAATCACAAAATTATCTCATTTGTTTTTGTTCATTCTTTGATAATGCTTCCTTCCAAAACCCAAGGAAACTTTGCCTCTCTTTTGGCATAAAAATGGCCTCTTGATGGATTGAGTGTTCTAAACTTACTGTTCATATCATGAAGTTCATGTCCTTGGTCTTCAAGGACTTTTATTTTTCTAAAATATTTTTTTAATCTCAGAATACAATCCTTGTGATGAAGTCCAAAATCTGACTTAAAGGCTTTTGAAGGTTAAGCATTTCTGTGAGACCCTTCTTGACTTCAGCAGTAGACACCAGGGTATAGGTTGAGCATAGGTAAAAGAAGAATTTCAGTAATGAAAGAATAGTGATTAACTTAGGAAAATATTATACTCTGTGTACCATTGTACTTTATGAGAGGGATCATTACTATCAAAACTGTTTTGAACCTTTCTATTTTTACTTAAACATATTTCTTGAGCCAGTTGCTATAGCACATACCTATAATTCAAGCTCTCTGGAAAGTTGAGGCAGGAGAGTATCAAGTTTGAGCCTAGTTTGGGCAACTGAGCAACTTAGTGAGACTCTGTTCCAAAATTTGTAAAAGGCGTGGTCATGAAGGTGTAGCTCAGTACAAGGGCTCTGGGTTCAATCCTCAGTATCAAAAAATATCTTCTACATATTCCCCTATGACACAAGTATAGACTATACAATCTAACATTTTATTAGTATGTTATGACATCTATTCTGTCATTGATGTATATTTGAGTTTGCATCCAGATATAAGCAATGATTCTACAGTTATAAGCAATGCTTCTGTGAAAATCACTACAAATACATTACAAATAAGGTATTGACCAGGACAGAGGGCGAATGTGGGCATATTACCAAATTGGTCATTCCACCCCTGATAGGCAGAATCTGTTTGATCCTTTTATGAAATTCAGTGGGAAAGGTTACAGGAGACAAATCTGTAAAGGAAATAGGAGATCAAACCAAAAATAATTGTGACTACAAAGTATGCTGGTTATTATCAATTTGTCTTCATCTACAACTATTTATGAGTCCTCTTTTCTTCTCTGATGCCCCTGTGTGACTTCTATAGACCTTGTCATTTGAAGTATCACCTCACAGGATGGTTAAAGCTGGAAAGCGGGAGAGTCCTACAAGAGTTTGGAAGGAGGAAGGAAAATGATTGGAGAATTGCTTTCCCACTTCCTTCCTGCACTGGTAAAATGGTCTGGCAGTGGCTGTGTCCCTCAGAGCTCTACTCTCCCTTTGTGGCTGCTGCTCATGGGAATCCAGCAGTGCTGTTTCCTCCTCCTTGGCCCTCCAGGCTCAGGAGTAATGCCAGCTTGGTGATAATGCCACTTTCTGTGATCCTCAACAGTGCCTTCTTACTTTCCTTAACCCTAAAACTATTCCATTCACTCAACTCTATTCCATAGATCTATCTGAGTGGGTTTCCCTTCCTGCTGTGACCACTCCTGAGTCAGCAGGCTCAGGTTTTATTCTGTGCTCAGCACTAGGAATGAGAAATGCCTGGGACTGGGCATCTCTTCCTGGCATGAGTGCCCTGACACAGCCACGGGAGAACGGATGGAGGAGCCTGCAGGGAGCCACACACCCAGCCTGGCCTTAGGACATGCTGAACAGCGCTGAGACTGGAAGAGCAGCAAGTGCTCCTGTGGAGGCAGTTCATGAATAGGTCTTGGTTTTTAACCTAAAGACATTTTATTCATTTGATACTTTACCACAGTTACTTGGAAGAATTTGTATGAACATTCAACATTCAAAATTGTTAAAAAGATGTTAAGGGGGAAAAAAGATGTTACAGGATCTTAATTCATTGCAATTTATTTAAGTGGCAATGGTACCTGATCTCCTATAACTTCCTGAATTATATTATCATCAGTGCTACAAAGTTTTCACTTAGTTGAGCAGTAGGGAATGACCAGCCCTTTAGCTCCAGTTTTTAAAGCTGGAATAGTTGTAAAACAGATAAACTTTGTTGGCTTCATTTAGCAAACACATAGAAGTAGGTAAAATAAAAAGAGAGTTGTTACGGAGGAGGTGCCAGCAGCCATGCTGCATGACAGGAAGGGTCAGCAGCTGTGCCTAATAGATTCCATGTCCTCACCAAGACTGTCTGCTGACTCCTGGGGAGCTCTCAATGTTCTTTCCCTTCAGTACAGGGCCAGAGGTGAGCCTATGCACTGATCAACCTGATCATGGATCAGGCCAATGATAGATTCTGCCAGCCTGGGGCTTTGCTATCTCTAACAGGACATCTGCCCAACTTGGTACCGGGCCCAGAGAAGCAACGTATCTCACCAAGAGTAACTTCTATACTCCCCTTCTAGTTCCAGAAATAAACCTCCCTCCCCTTTTTAGCACATGCGCTGAGCCCTCTCCAATCCCAAGACTCCACAGTCATCCAAGCCTCCACCCCCAGCCCCCAATAAATCTTTCTGTTTTCTATCTTTCACACGCAGATGCTCCTTCAAATCAGCTGTTGATATGTCATTTGCCCACCTCCCAAACTCCTCCCCAAGCCAGACCTGATAAAAATAATTTCACTTCTTTGTTCTCCCCAGAGGGTGCTTGCATCTCTTCTGCAGGCTTCCCATGTCCACAATAAAGGCCTCTTTTTTCTTTTATTTTTTTTTCCATCATGCCAAAATCTTATCAGCCAACACCCTTGGAGAGAAGTGAAAAATTGGAAATCTTTGACTTTCCAGCTCAGAAAGTCATAAAAATAAGAGACCCACACACGGATGCATGCATACCCATGTTAACAGCAGTACAATTTATAACAGCTAAGTCTTGGAAATAGCCATATACCCATCAGCAAATGAATGGATAACGAAAATGTGGTATTTATATACAATGGAGTACTACTTTGCCATAAAGGATAAGCTTGAGGCACTTTTTAGGTAAATGGATACACACTGAGAACATAATCTTAAGTGATATAAATCAGACACACAAGTGTAAAAACATTACATAGCTTCTCTTGTGTGAGAAACCCATATTATAAATAAGTAGCAAAATAAAGGATAGATATGAGGAAGTAGGAATGATGTCTCAAATGGGAAGGGGGCCAAAACATGGGAGAGGGAAGGGAAGAAAGAGAAAAGGGATTTAAGGAAAAAAAAGAGTTGAAGGGACAAATGGAAATAGAGATTTTGCAAAGAAGGAGGGGAAGAAGGTTTGGAGGAAGGAGAGGGAAGGGGAATAAAGAATTAAAATGTGTTACATATGTCTACAGATTTTCCATGATGAATGTGAGCATTATGTACTGCAAACATGTACTACTAAAAAAATTTTTGAGGACTCAACCTACCAACAAGAGAAAATAAAGAGACCCTCATACAAGGAGCCAACCCCCTCCACACACGAGCAAACAAGTCCCTGCCTGATTCACAGCCCGCTGTGAAGCAAGGGTATAGTCACCCGCCAACTCCCAGCCAGCCCCGCACTGTGCTTCCCCCAAGGCAGAAGGCAGCGATGGAGTAGAGATATGCCTGGGCCTGAATGGTAACAACGATGTGGGGGGAATGGACAGCGAGGCCTCTGGTACAAGGAGGGCACCCCAAAAACCCATAGGCTGAGCACAACCAAAATTCTCAGTGCCTCAAAGCCCACTTGCACTAGAACACTGGCGCCCCACATCCAGGCAAGAGAACCCACATGAAAGGAGCATTTTCCATTCTTTGGTTCCTACCTCCCCCAAATTTACGAGCATAATCACTGAGCTTTATGAATAAACGGTTAAAGTCATCCTATTGCTGCTGAATACTGTGCTGTTGTTAATAAAGCTGTTCTGTTTAGTAGATATTTAATGTAGATCAAAAGTAAGACAATATTTGATCAGTCTTAGTGTTTATACTATAATTATAGATCTCCTTTATATGGACAAGTGTGGCACTTTATTGGTCATTGGGGTTTGTCACTATTCAGTTTGTAAGTGTTGTAGAAAGGGTTTACAGGAAAATTGATTTAATACAGGACACATAATTTATAGAATTATTTTATAATATTTATCTAGCCAGGCATGGTGGTGCATGCCTTTAATCCCAGCACTCGGGAGGCTGAGGTAGGAGGAGCGTTGTGAGTTCGAGGCTGGCTTGGGCTACAACACTAGTACAAGGCCAGCCTGAGCTACATAGTGCGACCCTGCCTCAAAAAACTAGGGCTGGGAGTTTGGCTCAATGGCTTAAGCACCTGTCTGGCAGGTGCAAGGTTTGTGAGTTCAATCCCAGGTGCTGCAAAAAAAAAAAAATTATATATATATATATATATATATATATGTGTGTGTGTGTGTGTGTATATATATATATAATATTTGTCTAGCTGGGCCCCTTCTTGGTATATTCCAAAAAGTGTCATATCACAGTGATATATGCACACCTATGTTTATAGCAGCATGATTTGTAATAGCTAAATCTTGGAAACAATGCAAATGCTTGTTACCCAAGGAATGGATAAAAAAGATGTGGTATTTTCACACAATAGAGTACTACTCAGCCATAAAGAAGGATAAACTTGAGACTTTTATAAGTAAATGGATGCAACTTGAGACTATACTCATAAGTGAGATAAACCAGACTCACATGTGTAAACATCATTTTGCATCCCTGGTGTGAGAAACTGAAATAGAAAATAAGGTCTAAAATGTACAATAGTTATTGTAAAATGAGAAGAAATTATTCAAAAGGAAAAAGGAACTAAGATGAGTGAATGGGGAAAGGACAGAAGGGAAAAGGGAAAAAAATGCAAGTCCGTTATACTATTAGTGTCTCTTAGTTCACTGAAAAGGAAGGTTTGTGCTATTATTGATTGGAGACATTTTTTATGCCAATAACTTGTACTTTGAGCAACCACTTTAAAATAACAATATGCAATGTATTAACTACTGTTATTCTCTTATTATTTTGTTATGAAATTTTGTTTTACCTTTTTTCCATAAAATAAAGAATAAATAATTAGTATCAAGAAAACCAGTATGACAAAATTCTCCAGGAGAATCAACAGTGCACCGTCTTCCACTCCAGGTCTCCTTTTTCATTCTGTTGACAATGATCCTCAGGCGGGCCTTCCACACCCAGCACCACACTGAATCAGTTCAGCTGAGTGTTACAAGTTGACCATTAGTTAATCCACCACGATGTGGAAACAAAGCTCTTGTAAACAGAAGGGAAAAGAAGAGATAAAGAAAGAGAAGGGGGTGGGGGGAAAAGAAGAATTAAGGCATATTATGTACAGATATAAACTCCAATGATGAATGTGACAGCTATGTATGATGAGTACGTACTAGCAGTTGTTAATCAATTTAAAATATTCAGTTCGTATTCAATGCTACAATTGATGCTGATTTTATTACTATAACTGTGACACAGCTGTTGCTATTAATTGGTTTTCTTGTATGGCCTTGGAGTCATTAACATACTGAGGCCCACTCCAGGAGAACTGGGCACTGGAACTAATATGTTGCAGCCTTTCATCTCAAGGTAAATAGAAGTGTTTGGATCTTAAAACACAAGTAACACTAGTAGTTAGCGATGTCCAAAGAATACCACTGAAAAGTATATATTAACTACGGAGGTCTCCATACTAGAAACAAAACTTTCCACTACAATCAACACATAAGCCGGGCGTGGTGGTGCACGCCTTTAATCCCAGCACTCGGGAGGCTGAGGTAGGAGGTGCGTTGTGAGTTCGAGGCAGGCTTGGGCTACAACGCGAGCGCAAGGCCGGCCTGAGCTACACAGTGCGACCCTGGCTCAAAAAACCACGGCTGGGAGTTTGGCTCAGTGACTTAAGCGCCTGTCTGACAGGCCAAGGTTGTGAGTTCAATCCCCAGTGCCGAAAAAAAAAAAAAAAAAATCAACACACAATCCTCAACACAGTACAAATGCAAGATAGAAACATTAGAAGATAAGCCAATAAAGTACCTCCAAAAACTCCCAACTCCCTCAAAGCTGATCCATAGGGCATCAAAGAGGAGGAAACCAAAAACCTCACGAGCTCACAGAAGATGTAAGTAGTAAAACATTGGGCCAATTTAACAAAATCATCAGTGAGTCTAAAGAAAACACTATTAAAAACATAGAATGCCTAAACAAAACGAAGCAAAACATTCATGACTAGTATATGAAAAAATTAGAATCCATAAAAGGGTTCCAAGTAGAAATTCAGGATATTAAAATTTCTATTGCAAGCATGGACAGCAGAAGTGACAAACATGAGGAGAGTGTCGAAACTAGAAGACAGGGTTGTTGTCAGGGACCATTAATAAGAGATATCTTAAAAATGAGAGAACATGAAAATGGATCCAGCAGCTCTACTATGACACAAAGAAGACTAACCTGAGATTAATTGGAACAGTGAAAAGTCAGAAGATAGCACAAATAGCATAAAAACCTGTTTACTGAAATAATAACTGAAAAGTCTCCAAATCAGTAAAAAGATCATACCATGCAGGTAACTGAAGCATGTAGAACCCCAAATAGCCACATTCAGAAAAGAATTTCTCCATACACATCATAGTCAACATCTTGGAAGACCAACACAAGAACAGAATCCTAAAAGTGGTTAGATAAAAGCAACATATCACTTATAAAACAAAACCCATTAGAATTACAGCAGACTTCTCAACAAATCCCAAAGGCAGGACAGTTTGTAGTGAAAGTGTTTTCAAGCCCTAAAATAGACAATTTCTAAACAGGATGACTTATCCTGAAAAACTATCTTTCAAAATTGATAGAGAAATATAATACTTTCGCAATAGAGAGAACCTAAAGAAATTCATGGTCAGCAAACCAATACTATAAAAAGTTCTCAAGAATACCGTAGAAAGAGGCAATGAAGCTAACAATGACAAAGGTCTAATAGAATGAATACATCACATGTGAGGAAGAGTTAAGCAAGAGGAAAAGATAGAGAATCAGCAACAGCCATACAAGGCAATGAGAGAAATAAGTCAGTATTTATCAGTGATAACTCTCAATGTAAATGGTCTCAATTCTCCAAACAAAAAACATGGACTGGACATCCAAGAAAATGGCAGACTGGTAAGCAACAACAATTCAACTACTCCAAGATCTGGAATTGAGACACTGGAAAATAGCAGGTTGGGTAATAAAAGGAGGACCAGGACCCAGGAAAATCTGATGAGAAAATCAGAGCCCACAGAGAAACTGAAGAGACAGAACACTGCACAGAAAAAGGAAGGGACACTCTGCAATTTCTCCTCAGCTTCTGGCTCAGGGCTTGTGAGAAAGGAAGATCAAATCTACAGAGACACAGTGAAGGCGGGACTTCAGCGAGAAATGTAGCATTGGATGAACTGGAGGATGCTCTCTGCTGGAACAGGTGGTGAGCTGGTGAGAGGCTCCAGTCCAGGTGCCTGCCATATCTCCTGGAGACAGCGGTCATGAAGCAGGAGACCAGGGCATGCCAGTGTGACTGGAATGATTGTGCATACGCACCAGTTGAAGAGACTTGATAAGGGTGATGCAGACCAGCAGGTCCTGATCCTGGCATGAGATAAAACCAAGCCCTTCACCCAGTGCCATCTTGTCTCTAACATGAGATCAGGTGGGACCACCTGGACCAATGATCAAAGAAGACATAAAAAGATGACAGCGACTGAGTTTGCCACCACGGCCCCTCCTGTGCTTGCAGTGGTCCATTCAGCTTGCAAGATGTGTCTTCTTCCTTGAGCTCTTCTTTGGTGCTTCTTTTTCTTTTCTCTTTTGTCGTCTTACTTCTGCCTTAAAATAAGCAATAATCTTTCACATTCACTAATTTCCTGACTGATTCATTAAATGGGATAATAAGAACCTGGAAAACACTGCTGGTCCCTACTCTACCCAATAACATATTTGGCAAAGTCACCCAGCAAGAACCAAGGAGGTAACAGGAAAGCCAGGAGGTAAGGTCATTGGGCACAGTGTGTTTCTCTCCCTCTCTGAAGTCTACGAATTCAAACCAAGAAGGATTGACTTGAAGATTGGTTTAGTTTCTCTATCTTCACTCTAGGAAGGCCCCAATTCTCTCTCAAGCCCCCTCTTATCCCTTTTAACAAGTAGGTAGAAGCCGGGCGTGGTGATTCACGCCTTTAATCCCAGCACTCAGGCGGCTGACGTAGGTGGAGCATTGTGAGTTCGAGGCCAGCTTGGGCTACAACGTGAGCAAGCCTGGCCTGAGCTACATAGTGCGACCCTACCTCAAAAAACTAGGGTCGGGAGTTTGGTTCAGTGGCTTAAGTGCCTGCCTGGCAGGTATGAGGTTGCAAGTTCGATACCTGGTGCCCCCCCCACTCAAAAAAAGGTACAGTAAAAAACCTAGAGGGCAGTAAACATTAGTGGAAGCTGGGGACCCCTTAGTCCTGCCAGCTGATGAGAGGAGAGCTGATAGAATGGAGAGTAGGAAGTCTGCAGCTCTTAGCTCAGCTTGGATCTCAGTATCACAGTACCAGGCTGAGTGAGTGCAGCCCTTTAAGACCTGGCCACTGTGCAGACCTGGCAGCCTTGGGCAGGGTAGAGACACAGACGCTCCAAGTCACCTGAGAGTAGAACCAAGTGCCCTTCAGGAGAAGACACTTGGAGAAAGGGTAGGAGCCATAGTCAGCCTTCCAGCTTCCTTTGGTGAATGAATGGGGCTGTTACCCAGGAGACCAGGGTTCCTAGCACACCTGAGCTCCTGCAGTTGGGCCCTGGTGGAAACTAGAGTGATGGGTCTCTCCCCACCCCCTTGCTCACCCCAGAGCCATGCCCACTGCCAGCAGGCACTCCTGGAGACATTTAATCCCCAGAGCAGTTCCCACTTGTTTAAAAGTGCAGCAGCCTACTTAACAGTCCAGGTGGCATCCTGCTCTGTAACTGCTGTGCCCGCACCTTTCTGTAGGCTGCAAAGCCCTGTATCTGTCCCGTGTAGTACATGAGTAAGAGATTTTCCATGTTTCTGTTGGAGGAATATGATCTGACTTACTCATGAAAATGCATTTAAAGCTATTTTAAGTGTATTGTTATTTATAAGATACTATGTTTACCCATTCCAATCTGGAGGTAAATATATTCTTTAAGAAATGGCAAGTGCTCCAGATTTTCAAAACTAAATGAGAAAAATTATATAACCATCTTGCTTTTTTAAGCATTCTTTTGCTTTAATTAGGCAAGGTAATTAAAATCTGTGAATGTGTCTGTGAAAGCCTTACTCCAAGAACATCTTGGAATAGTTGTTCTATTTACTGGTGGAAGAGATTCAAGTGATTCCATAGCAGGGAACTTAAAAGATTTATAATTTTTGGTCCAGAGAGCATGTAGGCACTTGACTGTTCCTAAAACCTGATTAGGTTTCGGTTATATATTCAGTTATAATTCCTCTAATTGTATCAAAAGCCATCGTCTACTTTCCTTTCCTGTTCACAAATACAGTACTTTTGGTCTATTCTATTGAATTTAATTTGTTCTGTTTGGGCCATCATATTTGCTGATTTCTTTCAATTTGAAAAGATTGTATTTTATCTTGGTAAGCTTTGTGAATGGACATGGATTATGGTTTGTGTAGCCATATAACAAGAGCTGAAGCCTCTCCTTACAGGGAACAAATGAGACTAAGGTTATAAAACTCAGGTAATTACTTTAGATTTCCACCTTTGTTGCTTTAAAGTAAACAGATTTGTTCCCCACTTTCTGTACCCCAGATGAAAACAGAGAATCCGAGAAAAGGCAAAGAATTGTGCCAATAAACAATATATTACAAGAAGGAAAGAAAACCAACCCAGAGAGGTTGCTTCAGAAGAATCAAACTGGGACTATAAAACCAAAAATGGACTGAAAAAAAGTCCAACAAAACAGTGGCTCTTATCATAGGAATGAAAATATGCATTAAGAAATCTGTAAATTATGATAAGGTAAGAGGAGTAATACAAGGTTAAGGGAAAGACTGAGCTGTCTTTCATAGTCAATTACTAGAAATTTTACATAAATATAAAAATTTACATCCATCTTCCAGGAAGGGGTAGGCATTGATGGGACATAATTTCATTTGTCAGTCAACCCCAGATACTCAGCACAAATCACAAAAATTTCAGACGAGTCCTCGGATGCCTCTGGTCCAGTTGCTGGACACAGCCTTTTCTGTGCTCAACAATCAGAATCCAGATGACAGTGAAAAAGAAAGAAAAAGTTATGGCGATCACACTGGCAATGCTTTAAATGGTCCTTAGTGGTCAAAAGAAAAATCCATGGCTGATCAAGGAAAGGATTCCTATTTAAGTGTAAAAAGACTGGACATCAAGCTTGCAACTGCACCAGGCCACTACCCCAATCCCTGTTGTGTGTGTCAGGCCATTGATGTGCCTAACACACAGCACTGGAGGATTGGCTGTTCCCACTCTCAGAGAAAAGCTAGGCCAGCCAAACTCTCATCTTCTGCTCTAAAAGTGAAGGGGCCAGGGGCCAGGGGCAATTTACGATGTTCCTGTCTATGGACATCGCCAAATCCTGTGAGGAATTCTGGGTAACCCTGGATGTCATGGGCGAGTCATTTCAAATATTGGCAAATACAGGGTATTATAGTTTGTGTCCAGATGTCCCCCCAAAGCCTCATGCAACCATGGGGCTTTTTCAGAGG
Source organism: Dasyprocta punctata (assembly GCA_004363535.1). NCBI lineage: Eukaryota > Metazoa > Chordata > Mammalia > Rodentia > Dasyproctidae > Dasyprocta > Dasyprocta punctata. The sequence continues at coordinate 29,931 of RJWM01021530.1, forward strand.
TGACTGAATTTAGAATATGTGATGCTGGGATTAAGGGTTCCACTGCTTTGGCACTGCATTAATCCCAGCAGTCTGGATAAGATAAAAGGGGCAGAAAGATGCTGTCAAACTCTCAAGCTGTTTTTGCTGTCTTCTGCCACCATGAACTGTTGCCCCTCTGCCATGTGCCATGACGCCTTGGATCCAGTGGATTATGGCCTTAAATCTTTACAAACTGTGAGCTAGATGAACCTTTCCCCCTTTAACTTTGAGAATTGGGTATTTTTGTCTCAGAAATGAGAAAAAAGTAACTAAGACACAGAGACAGCTCATTCTGTTCTAAGTGCCTTTCCTGAAAAACCTGCCTCCAGATCCATCGCTATAATAGGACCTGAGGGGACTCCTAGTCAGAGCTTCTTTACTCCTGTTTTGTCACGTCAGTTCAAAGGTCAAATATTTACCCATAACTTTTTTATTGTTCCACAGTGTCCTACTCCCCTGCTAGAAAAAAATTTACTTGCAAAGTTGGGAGCAAAGCCGGGCGTGGTGGCGCATGCCTTTAATCCCAGCACTTGGGAGGCTGAGGTAGGAGGAGCGTTGTGAGTTCAAGGCTGGCTTGGGCTACAATGCAAGCACGAGACCAGGTTGAACTACATAGTGCGACCCTGCCTCAAAAAACCAGGGCCAGGAGTTTGGCTCAGCGGCTTAAGCACCTGCCCTGGCAGGTGTAAGGTTTGAGTTTGATCCCCAGTGCCGCAAAAAAAAAAAAAAAAGCTGGGAGCAATTCTCAAAATCTGGCAAAGGTCAAAGTGGATGTTACCTGTGGGGATTACATCCAACCTCCCTGACATGATTAACCAATAGGTGAATCCTACACTTTGGTACAATGAAATACCTGAGACCACAAATTTGGCAAAGCCAGTAGCTATAAAACAAAAAACAAACAAACAAAAAATCTCAGTTTATTTCCTAACAAAACAATACCCAATCAAGGAAGAGTCTTGTAAAGGCCTCCAGTCTCTCATAGACAGGTTTTTCAAACATGGCCTTCTGCAGCCTTTCCAGTCCCTTTGAAATACTGCCATTCTCCCTGTAGTAAAATTTCCAGGAGTGTATAGGATGGTACAAAATAAGGCTACCATCCCAAACCACCTTCTTATAGCAGATTCATATATGATTCTCTCCCAGGTTCTAGTGAACACAAATTAGTTCTCAGTACTAGATTTTAAAGATGCTTTCTTTTCTATTCCACTCTGCTTGGATTCCCAGTTTCCATTTTCCTTTAGATGGGAAAAATCCCATTTTAAGGGAAAAACAGCAGTGTACATGGACAGTTCTTCTACAGGGGCTTAGAAATATCTATCACCTTTTTGCTTGGACATTTAGAAAAAGACTTAAAGAACCTAGTGACTAAACAGGAAACTATCCTGCAGTATACAGATGATATTTTAATTTGCAGCCCAACTTGGGATCTATCCAACTACAATACTATCCAAACCATCAATTTTTGCCGGGTGTGGTGGCGCATGCCTTTAATCCCAGCACTCAGGAGGCTGAGGTAGGTGGAGCATTGTGAGTTCAAGGCCGGTTTGGGCTACAACGCGAGTGCAAGGCCAGACTGAGCTACATAGTGTGACACTGCCTCAAAAAACTAGGACTGGAGCCGGGCGTGGTGGCGCACGCCTTTAATCCCAGCACTCGGGAGGCTGAGGTAGGCGGAGCGTTGTGGGTTCAAGGCCGGCTTGCGCTACAACGCGAGCACAAGGCCGGCCTAAGCTACATAGTGCGACCCTGCCTCAAAAAAACCCGGGCCCGGAGTTTGGCTCAGTGCCTTAAGCGCCTGCCCTGGCAGGCGCGAGGTTGTGAGTTCAAACCCTGGTGCCACAAAAAAAAAAAAAAAAACTAGGACTGGGAGTTTGGCTCAGTGGCTTAAGTGCCTGTCTGGCAGGCATGAGGCTGTGAGTTCAATCCCCGGTGCTGCCCAAAAAAAAAAAAAAAAACATCAATTTTCTTGCTAAGAAGGGATATAAAGTCTCAAATGAGAAAGCTCAGATATCACTCCAGAAAATCCAATACTTAAGATATACTCTTATACCTGGAAAATGATAGATGTCTAAGGACTGGATGCAGGTTACTTATGATCTGGGGCCCCCTACCACCAAACAGCATTTCTTCCTGAGAATAGCCAGCTTCTACTGTTGTAATGTGACCCTCCTTGTTGCCTGAGAGTACCCCCCCTTGTCCTGCTCTTGTAAAGACGCGATGCCCCGATTAACACGAGTTGTACTTTCCCAAGCGCCGTGTTTCTGTTCTGTATTGCGCCACTCCCCCGAAACCTAGCCAGGCTTGAAAATCCCCCAACGAAACTGTCCCCCACCCCGGGTGTTTGCAGTTTTACTGCTTAAAAGCGGTATGTTTCCTCAGCTCAGCGCGCAGTCTTCCCTATGCATATGGGGACACTGCATTGCCAGGCCTGCGCTAATAAAGAGGTCTAATTTTTCCAATTGGCTTTTAAATTGAGAGTTTTTGTTGGGATAGAGCGTCGGTTACATCATCTACCACATTTGAATACCTAATTTTGGGTTAATATCCAACTCTTTATATGAGGCTGGTCAGAGTCCTAAGTCTATGCCCTAAAATGAACAAAGTGACTAACAGTGACTTCCAGTAAATAAAATATGCCTTTATGCAGGCTCCAGCATTAAAGCCACCCAATTTAAGAAAACTCTTCTTCTATAAGTCAGAAAACAGAAAAATTGCTTTGGACATCTTAACCAAATGACTTGGACTAGAACTCTGTACAGTAGCTTTCTTTGTGAGAAAGTTAGATGGAGCGACTGTTGGATGACCATCTGAGGGCAGTAGCAGGTACAGTTATGCTAACAGGAGAAGCTACAAAACTAACATTGAGACAAAAACTAGATGTTCTGATAACTTACCAGGTCAGTATTGTTCTTAAAATAAAGGCTACTTGTGGTCGATGGGGTTAAGAGTATCTTACTCTTATTTATGACTTGTATCTATAAGTCTCCCTAGAAAGCCTCATGTGCTCGTAGGTGGGGCATTCTGGAGGTGGCTAGATCATAGATGTCTGAATATGAATTAGAGTGTGTGATACTGGGATTAAGGATGTGGATGATGAAAACCCCACCCTGGGTATGGATGGCACCACCCAAAAGGCTAGAAGCCCAAATGGAATGAAAGGGAAATATGAAGAGCAGGCTCCTGCTGCTGCTCCTACTGCTGCTTGCTGCTTCACTGTTTCTTGCCTGCTTTCCATGGGCTTTTTCTCCTCTTTGACACCCCTCTACTATCCCACTCTGCCTTTGAGTCAGCTGACTGTGGACTGAAACTTCTACAAACTGTGAGCTAAGTGAACTTGTCCTTTAACTTGTGTGTGTTGGGTATTTTTGTCTCAGCAACAAGATAAGTAATTAAGACAATAGCCCTTACTTGGGCACTGATATTAGGAAAGGGCAAAAAATTAAATTTCTGCTGGGAATGTTGGCACATGCCTGTAATCTCAGCTCTTGGGAGGCTGAGGCAGGAAGATCATTGCCAATTCAAGGCTAGCCTGGACTATATAGTGAGTCCCTGTCTCAAAAAAAAAAAGTTAAATATCTGTATGGATTCTAAATATGCCTTCCTGATGCTGCATTCCCATACAGCAACCTGGGAAGAAAGGGGCTTGCTACCTAATAAACAATCATCTATAGAACACAAACAGGCAATTCTACAACTCCTATATACAGTCTCTCTTCCCAGGCAGATTACTGCCATTCATTGCAAGGCACACGAAAGAGACATGTTTAAAGTCTCTTTGGAAAACCAAAAGACTGATAGGGAGGCAAGGAGGGCTGCTTTGCAGCTCCTGAGACCCTAACCTTGTTACTTGTCCCTGAGGAATCATTAAAACCAGTCTATACTCCCTGGGAAGATTAATGGGCCTTAGAACAAAGGGCAGTTTAAAAAGAGATGTTCAGAGAACACTGTGGAAGACTATAAAAGCACTTCATGATTCTTTCCATGGTGTGAGTCTTTGGATAGTCAGTATGTAAACAAATGCACTGCCTGAATGATGCTCAGGTATATATAACCCAGGGCTAATATAGCCCTGAGGTAGAACAGTGAAGGTGTACTGCTGATCTTGCCAACTAAAAGCAAATTTTTTCTGGCCAACCTCATAGATAGGCATGGAGAAAAAGGCATTTGCCAAATCAATAGCTACACACCAGGTACCAGGAAACAGGTCAATCTGCTCAGGCAAGCAAGCACATCTGGTACAGCAGTTGCAACTCTCTTCCCAGTATTTCTGCCCTTAAAGCTGGTGAGAACAAGGCTGTGATCCTACTTAGTGCCAGTGGTCAGTCATCACCACCACAGACACAGGCCCTTGAAGGCTTCCCTAAGTGAGGACTCAAACCATGAGCTGACTCTGTGGTTTTTTGTTTGTTTGTTTCTTTTGGTTTTTTTTGGTTTTTTTGTTTTTTGTTTTTTTTGTTTTGTTTTTTGCGGCACCTGGGATTGAACTCACAGCCTCACGCCTGCCAGGGCAGGCGCTTAAGGCACTGAGCCAAACTCCCAGTCCTGGTTTTTTTTTTGAGGCAGGGTCGCACTATGTAGCTCAGGCCAGCCTTGCGCTCGTGTTGTAGCCCAAGCCGGCCTCAAACTCACAACGTTCCACCTACCTCAGCCTCCCGAACTGTATGGTTTTGATATAGGAAAAATGATCCCAGACCTCCAAATGATATAAGGGAATGAAACTCTTAACCTACTATACATCTGGCACAAGTTCGTGTTCTCTAAAATCAAAGAATGAATTTTAGGAACAACGGAGGGTAAGAGCAGAATACATTTATTGAGAGAAAGAAAGCTTCTGTCTGAGGGACAGAAGGGCACCCAAGCGGGTTGCCAAAGACTGTCATTTCTAGGGACTTTCATAGAGTAAAACCATGAGGTTAGACTGGTCCAAGGCAAGGTAGGCATAAGGTGGGACATAACTGTAGTTAACCAATAAGACTAATTGCTCAGGTAAAATTGATTAAATCAAGGACAAATGGGAAAGCGAGTCATGTAGTAAGGGTGAAAGGTCGTTTGTCGCGAGAAATGACTCCGAGGAACGCAGGTCTCCCGAAAGGCAGGATTTTATTGTTCCACGCGCGTGGGGTCCCCAAGCAAATCACGGCCGAGGACCCCGAGGGTCGGGGAGACAGGGTTTTTAAAACATAAAACCACAAGGTAAGCGTCACAGTAAGCATCATTACAAAAGCAGATTACATT
>RJWM01021531.1:0-35140 GCA_004363535.1 Dasyprocta punctata
GTTTTCACATGTCTGACTCTGCTGGTACTTGTAAGTTCATAGTGGTCACTCCAGTCAACATTCCTCTTTATATAGTGTGATTTTTTTTTTCTGGTTCATGTTAAAATTTAGTTTTATTTTTGGTTTTAGCATATTGAATGGTGAAGATTGTGTGTGTGTGTGTGTGTGTGTGTGTGTGTGTGTGTAATCTACTTAGCATTAAATAAGGTTCTTCAATCTGTAAAATGACTATGTTATGGAAGTGAAACAGCTTCTTGAATAAAGAGTATTTCTGTAATCATCCAGCCCAATAGTGGCATATATAATATGTACTATATATGAAAAATATTTGTCATGAACATACTGAAACATTTTGTGGGGAGCAAGGTAGTTTTCTCAAGTAGATTTAGATGGTCATGAGTGAACAGGGAAAGGGAATTGGTGGGTTTGTCTTTTTTTGGTGTGGGGTTTTAGGTTATTCCGGGAATGTACTCCTGCATTCAAGCCAGGATGGCATGGTTTGAACTTCCCTCTGGTGCAAAAGGAGGGCACACCTGGGCTGTCTTATGTGCTTGCCCAGATGTGGGGCAGAAAGAGAGGAGAGTGTGGAGACTGAAACCATTCAAACAATCAAGCATCAGAAAATGGTGTCCGACTCTCCACTGTATGTTGCCCAAATTGGAAACATTTAAGACTTTTTATCTTCAGGTTTTTTTTTTAGCTCTAGTTTCTCTGTTTCTCCTGTAATTTTTTTCCTTTCTTATAAGCCTATAATTGTTAATTCTTATTGCTCTTTAAATTCACAAGCCTATTCCTTTGTCTTCTTGATTCTGATTAATCTCCGAGTCTGTTTGTAATTATTACATTTTTGGAATTATCAATTGTCTACTTTTGCAGTTTTTGTTACTCTGACAGGATCTCCTAAATTTTTATTTGTATGAATATATATTTATTTACCTAAATAAATGTTTGCAAATTTCAACACTAGGTCACCTGGGTACTAGTTGTGGTTGACTATTTTTTTCTTGAGTCTAAGCCACAATGCATGGTCCTTCGTAGCTGTAATCACTTTGTTGCATCCTGTGTGCTTTGAAGGCCCTAACCTGGAGCCCTGGCTTCCATGTTTCCCTTTGGAGAGTTGGCTTGGTTGGACTCTAATTGGTGTCCCTGTCTCTTTGTCTGGCAGCTCCAACATAAGTTCAGTTTTAAAATATGACAGTGTGGCCTTGCATATGTCCTAGACGCGAATGGCTAAGGGGATCACCACACATCAAGGCACCATGTAAACATCCTCTTCTGGAATTTTCTTTTCAACACTGTTTTCTGGTCTCAATGTAATTTTGGGGAATCAGGTTTTAGTGGCTTTTTTTTTTTTTTTTAAAAATTCGGAGTCTCTCCCAGGGTTGTCAGGGCAGATAATTTTTTTTTTTGTTTTGTCTACTGCAATTTTAGCTGCTCCACAAAACTTTGATCTTTTCTCACTAAACTTTTGTAGTCTGGCCCTGCTCTGATTCCTCCAAAGGTAGCATGCTTTGCTCTACTCTCTGATACCTTTATTTCTCCTAATAAATAAACTTTATATTTCCTAATAAATAATCAGCCATGCATGCTTATGATTTCTAAATTGTTTGGCTCAAGCAAGAGTGTGCCAACAGTTAGTGAAATTACTTTTCATCTCTAGTTTTCATTTGTCCACCTCTTTCTTAATCATTTTTAGGGATTCTTGATGCATTTTTGGATGCAAGTTTTTTTGTTGGACATTTGTTCTGCAAATACTTTCTTTTTTATTTTAAAGAAAAAAATAAAACAAAATTTCAAAACAAAGTAGTAAGAGCACAACAATAGCTAATACATTATGTACTGTTATCTTCAAAGTGAATACTCAGAGTACAAAATATAGGCATTAAAATTATACAAACGATATTAGCACAAACTTTTCCTTTTAATGAACTAAGAGAAACTAGTAGTGTAACTATCTTAACTATCTTGTATTTTTTTTCTTTTCCCTTGCTTCTTTTCTCCTTACCCCAAGTTCTGTTTCTCTTTCCTTTTGCATAGTTTCTTTGCATTTCACAATAGTGATTGTATATTTTGGACCTTATTTACACTTTCAGCTTCTCTCATCAGGGAGACAATAGGATGATCACATAAGTGAGACTGATTTATTTCACTTGTAAGTATAGTCTCAAATTGAATCCATTTACCTATAAAAGTCTCAAGTTTATCCTACTTTGTGGCTGAGTAAGTCGTACTTCATTATGTAAAAAAGACCACAATCTTTTTTAACCATTCCTCAGTTGATGAGAATTTGGGTTGTTTCCAAGATTTAGCTATTACAAATTGTGCTACTATAAACATGGGTGTACATATATTTCTGTGGTATATATTTACTTTTTATTTATATTTCTTTATCTGAGAAGTACATATTCATCTCAGATACCCATTTTTGGATTAGGTCTTCGAATTTTGGGGGTCTGATTTTTTCAATTCTTTAAATGTTCTAGATGTAAGTCCTTTGTGTGAGGGACACCTGGCTACAATTTTTTTCCCACTCTCTGGGTTGTTTTTCACTGTGTTGGTAATTTCTTTTACTGTGCAAAAATTTTTCTAAAAGGTGAGATCCAAGTTGCTAATTTTTTTGTAGCATTTCCTGCACAGTCTGGATTTTGTTTATGAAGTCTCTGCCTACACCTATGTCTTCAAGATTTGTACCTATTTTCTTTTCCAGTATATTTAGCATTTTTGTTTTAATACTTAGATATTTGATCCAATTTGACTTTAGTTTGGGTCTAGTTTTAGTCTTGAGCATATGGAAAATCAGTTTTTCCAGCACCATGTATTAAAGAGGCTATCTTTCTGCCAGTGAATATGTTTGGCCCTTTTGTCAAAGATAAGGTGACTGAGTGTATTTGGAGTTGTGTCTGTATCTTCTGCTGTTTCACTGATCCTCAGGTCTGTTTTGTTTTTTGGCAATACCATGCTAGTTTAATCACAGTAGATTTGTAGTATAATTTCAAATCAGGGATTGTGATTCCTCCTGACTTACCTTTGTTACCCAGAATTGCTTTTGCTATTCTAGGTCTCTTCCATTTCCAAATGAATTTCAGGTACATTTTCCCTAGTTCTGTGATGTATACTAATGGTAAATTGGGACTGCATTAAGTCTGTAGGGAGTAGGGCCATTTTCACTATGTTGGTTCTTCCTATTCATGAGCAAGGAATAATTTTCCATTTTCTGATATCTTTTTTGATCTCCTAGTTTAATGTACTGTAATTTTCAATGTATAGATAGATCTTTACTTCCTTTTTTAGATTGATTCCTCAGTATTCTCTCTCCCTCTCTCTCTCTCTTTTTTTTTTTGGATGCTATTGTGAAGGGTGTGATTTTCCTTATTTCTTTCTCTGTGAGTTTGTTGTTTGTGTAAAGGGATGCTATTGATTTTTGGGTGTTGATTTTGTATCCAGGTATACTACTGAATTTGATTATTAAATCTAGGAGTCTTCTTGTGCCTTTACAATTTTACTATTGAATTGCTCATTGCTTGTATATAGGCCAACACTAGATTTCTGTATATGGCTTTGTGACCTTGTACCACGACCTTGCTAAACCTACTTGTCTGTTCTATTGATTTTTATGTAGATTCTTTGTAAAAAAAAATCTGGAAGTCTTTTCATGAAATTTTTGTGGTCTTCTATGTAAAGTATCATGGCATCTGAAAATAATGATAATTTAACTTCTTCATTTTCTATTCTTATTCCTTTTCTTTCTTTCTCTTATCTAATTGCTCTGGCTAATGTTTCTAGAACTATGATGAATAACAGTAGTGATAGTGGAAATTCTTGTCTTGTTCCTGATTTTAGAGTGAAAGTTTTCATTTTCTGACCATTTAATGTGATGTTAACTGTTGGTTGGTTATAGATGGCTTTTATCAGAGTGAAATAAAGACCACCTATTCCAATTTTCTGTAGTATTTTTTATCATGAATGTGTGTTGGACTTTGTCAAATTCTTTTTCTGCATCTATTAAGATGATCATGTGATTTTTGTTTTTGGCTCTGCTAATATGGTGTATTACATTTATTGATTTGCATACATTGAACCATCCCTGCATCCCTGGGATGAAACTCTGGATCCTTGAGATGAATCCTACTTAGTCATGGTGTTTAATCTTCTAGATGATTTGCTTCATTCTGTTTGCCAATATCTTTGAGAATTTTTGCATCTAGGTTTTTTAGGGAGATTGGCCTGCAGTTTTCTTTTTTGGTTGTGCTCCTTTCTGACTTTGGAATCAGAATAGTACTTCCTTAAAGAAATGACTTTGGAAGTACTGCTTCCCTTTCAATTTATTTAAAGAGTTTTAGAATTAGTGTCATTAGCTCTTCTCTAAATTTCTTTTACAATTCAGCAGTGAATTCATAAGGATCTGGGCTTTTCTTTTTGGTAAGCTTTTAATTGCATTTTCAATTTCATTGGCTTGTATCAAATTATTTAGAATTTTTGTATCTTCTAGATTTGGCTCTGGCAGTTTGTATGTGTCTAGGAATCTGTCTGTATCTTCTGTGTTTTCCACTTATGAAAGCAGAGGTTCTTGAAGTAGGTATTGATAATCTTCTGAATTTCTGCAGGATTTGTTGTGATTTCCTCCTTTTCATTCCTATTTACTTGAATTTGAGTTTTTTCTTTCCTCTTTTTGTAGAGATTGTTTAAGGGTCTATCCATTTTATTTAATCTTTCAAAGAACAAACTCTTTGGTTCATTAAATCTTTGTATTGTTTTCTTAGTCTCGATTGCATTAATCACTTTAAAAATTTTTTTTATTTTAAACAAAAGGAAAACAAGAAATCAAAACATAACAATTTCACCCCAACCAACAGAATAACAACAATCATCAGCACATTAGATAGTCCCAAAAATTATTTAAGACAAAAAATACAGACATGAAACATTATCTAATTGTTAACACAATTATTTTCAAATGAACATTTCACATTAGAAATAAAATCTGAAGGTGATGCTGAAAAAATTACATTTTACTCAAAATTCTTTTTCTCTGACTGTCACAACTAATTTTTTATATACATAGATTTTGTTTCAGAGGACCTGATACTCTACCCAGAGGAGCCCAAGAACTCCAAACCTGTCTTTTTGTGATAGCAATGTATGGAGGTCTCCCAATATGGTTGTATTAAGGCTTAGTTGATTTTTCATGTCGATTAATAATTGTTTTATATGTCTGGGTGGACTAGTATTTGTTGCAGTATTATCTCTTCCTCTTAGATTGTTCCCAATATATAATGACCTTCTTTGTGTCTCTTAATCAGTTTAACTGGTTCCTGGGCTCTGAGTCTATTGGAAAATCCCACCTCCTCAGTTTGTCAGAAGTGAGAAACCACTGCTCCCCTAGCCCAGTCCCTAGTTCCTTGGCACCACACCCCAGCCCTCTCTGCGACCCCCAGTCAATCCCAGTCCTGAACCAGCAAGGCCAACAGCTATCCATTTCAGTAGAGTCAGTTCTGGCTACAATGGCACCCACAGCAACAAACACAGTCAACCAAACAGTAAACTGATCCAACCCCTGATTTACCACCCCCAATCATATAAACTGAACTTATATCCATATGACAGGATGCAAAACTATCATATATAATACTTAGGTTCACAAGAAGTCAATTCTGTCCCCAAGAGTGAGGACCCAAAATGAATTTAAGAAAAAGCAGAAAAGTGCGAAAAGGGAAAAGAGACTGCAAGTAGGTTGGAGAACAAAGATGGGTCCACCAACTCAGGGAAACCACTGTAGAAGACTGAGGGAAAAGAAAGCCAAAGAGACAGAAAAGAGAACAGAACAAGACCAGACCCAAAAGGAGGGCAGAAACCACACTCACGCTAAAAAAAAAAAAAAAAAAAAAAAGTCTACTTCCAGGGTTCTCTCTGGATTCACTGGAAAACAGCCTGTGGAGACAGCAACCCAGATCGTGGCACTGTATCTCTGCAAGCCAGCAACTGTTCTTGGATGGAGTAGTAGACAACCTTAGCAGGCCTGCCCTGAGAGCAGCCTCCTTGGGCTCACAGCCATCCAAGCAGTCTCTGTGGGTCTGTGCCCAGCTAGGAACCACTGGGGGAAGCCAGCAACAGTTTTAGCTCCAGGCATATCTGGCCTGATTCAGGAATGGCTTCCGGCAAATTGCTGTCTCCCGCGGGGTGGGAGGACCAAGCCCTCCCCACTCACTGCCAGTCAGCACAGTCCTCCATACCCGCTGCTCTCCTCCACCAAGGAATGGTTCCGCAGAGGCCCCGGGGTTACCAGCTGCCGCCAGCACCTCAACCATGTGCCACCAGGCTCCGACAGCTCCCCTCGCGCAGTGAGTCCGGCTCCACCAGCTACCATCTTCTTCTTTTTTTTCTTTTGCTCTCTCTGTGGCGTTCGATTCAGACTTCAGGCTCTTCCTGGGTCCAAGGAACCCATCTTCCTCCTTTTTGTCTTCCTCAAGATAGTGTGTTCCCATGTCTAGATGGTGTCGCTGACAGAGGCTGTTTTCCCTGTGTCCTACTACTCCACCATCTTTCCAGAAGAAGCCCTCAATTGCATTAATTTCTGATCTTATCTTTATAAATTGCTCCCTCATGTGAACTTTGGGTTTGATTTTTTCTTCTTTTTTTAGAAATTTGAGGGTCAACACTAGGTGGTTTATTTGAGCTCATTCTGTATTCCTGATGTGAGAATTCATTGCTATAAATTTCCCTCATAAGAATGCTTTCATTGCATCCCATAAGTTCTGGTATGTTGTAATGGCAGCATCATTTAATTATAGATACTGGCTGATTTTGTCTTTAATTTTATCTGAGACCCATTGGTTGTTCAGAAGGATGTTGTTTAATTTCTGTGTGATTATATAGTTTTCATGATTTCTTTAGCCATTGATTTCCAGTTTCACTCCTTTGAATTTCAACTCCTTTGAATTACCTACGCATGTTTTATTGGCTAATATGTGGTTTATTTTGGAGAATGTCCTACATGTAGCTGAGAATGTGTATTCTGATGTTTTGGCATGTAACACTCCAGGCATCTACCAAGACCATTTTTTCACAGACTTAGTATAATTCTGATGTCTTTGTTGAATTTTTTTTCTAGTTGATCTATTTGTAACAGTGGGTATTAAGGTCCCTGCTACAATAGTGTTAGTGCTTATTTGATTTTCTGTGTCTGTTAATATTTATTTTTTGTAGTTGAGTGCACCAGTATTTGGTGCATATATATTTATGATTGTTATCTCTTCTTCTTGAAGTTTTCCTTAATAAGTATGTAGTGACCTTTTTTGTCTCTTTTGATCAGTTTGTCTCAAAGTTTACAATGTCTGCAAACAGAATAACTATCTCTGCTTTTTTTCTGGGTTCTTGTGGCATAGAGTATTGCTTTCCATTCTTTCACTTTTAGTCTATGAATTTCTTTTTGGGTTAAGTGTGTTTTTTGAATGCAGCATATTGTTGCATCTTGCTTCTTGATCCATTCTGCCAGTCTGTTTCTTTTTATGCATGAGTTGAGATAATTTACATTAATGGTTATAACCAATATGTACTGGATTATCTTTTTCATGCTATATTCCTATTGTTAATTCCCTGTCTTTCCACTCTGTTTAATTGCTTGCCCTGTCTGGTGGCTTCTTTCTATTGGTGTTCTTGCATTTGTGGTTTTTGTTTTCTCTTTCTAACATATCCTTCAGAGCAATCTGAAGTGCTGGTTTAGTGGTCACGAATTTCTTCAGTTGTTCTTTGTCATGAAAGTACCTTATTTCTCCATTGATTTTTAGATATAGTTTTGTAGAGTGCAGCAATCTGGGTTGAAGATTGTTTTCTTTTAGGGCTTGAAATACTTCACTCCAAGCTTTCCTTAATGGAGGATTTGTGTTGGGAAGTCTGCTGTGATTTTGATGGGCTTTTCATTATAGGTGATTGTTTCTTTTTTCTAGCTATTTTTAATATTTTGTTATTTTGAATTTCTGGGATCTTGACTATTATATGCCTTGATGTAGGTTTATTTTGGTCATGGATATTTTGAGTTCTATATGCTTCGTTTATTTGTATGCTAAATTCTCTATCCATATTTGGGAAGTTTTCTGCCATTAATTCTGTGAAGAGTTTTTTTAAATGTCTTTTGCATTGTCTTCAGCTTTCTCACTGACTCTAATCAATTTTATATTGTTCGTCTTTCCTTCACCTTGTAGGTGTTGTATTGATTTCTCATGATCTCTTGCTATTTTTAAGATATTTTTCTTTTCATGGCTGTTATTCAAAATCCTGTCTTCTAGATGTGATATTCTATCCTCGCTTTCATTCAATGTGTTGCATATACTTTCAGTGGAGTTTTTAATCTCCTATATTTCTGTTTTGATCTGTTTTATGGATTCCTTTTCTATGTTGGGCATTCATGGTTTCCTTCATTTTTCTGAACTCTTCTATTTTTAAATTTCTGTCTGCTTTAATGTCTTTCATTTTGATCACCATTTCTTATTACACCTTAGAGATTATTTTTTCTGTACCCTCTTCTATTTGTTTTTTCACTGCTGTTGCTCTCATTTCAGAAGGTTCTGGTGGTTGGTTCTCAATTTCCTCAGTCTCTCTGAGATCTGAACTTGTCCTGGGTGGATTGGGGGTCTGGGGTTGCATTTGGGTTCTGTGTCTTACCATTTTCTGTTTTCTATTTTTATTTTACTTTGTTTTCTCTGTTGATGCTTGCATATTTCTTATTTTAGATAGTTTTATCCCTGATTTTGAGTCTTTCCTAGGAAGTGTGTGTTCCCTGAGATGTCTTCTAGATATAGGTGATTCTAGGTCTTTATGTCTATCCCAGGAACCTACCTTCCCATTGTATTAAGAATGAGAAATTGCTATCAATGTGGTTCAGGATCCAGTCCTTTGATACTGTACTATGGTGTAGTTATGACGCCTTACAACCTCAGTGTTGTCATACAGGGGAGAAAAACTGATCATAACAGTGATGACATCCTGGTTAAAGTAGCATAATTAACAATAACAATAGTTTCAAGCACAGTCTGGCTACTGACAAACTGTAGTAACTATTAACCTGATACCCTTAGCCACAGAAGAAAATTCTACAATATGGAATATGTATGCAATAATTTTGCACCTAATAGAGTGATTTTACCTTGCTGTGGGTGGATGGCAGTTAATAGGGAGAGGAGGCAGGATATAGAGATGAATTAGTTCAAATATAATAGGAACAACACTTGAGGGTAGAGGATGATCACTCAGGTTTTTGATAACTGTAGGACACAAGAAGGAAAGAATCGAAGAGAAAGCCAAAGAGCACTGAAGTGAAACAGAAAGAGATGAGACAATCTTTATTCACATGAAAGTATCATAAAATCAAGGGAGATAGTTGATAAAAGATTAGAAGATGAGTAGAAGAAAACAAAGAGAAAGGTAAAAGAAAGGTAAGAGATCTAAGTCATGAAAGACAGACAAAAGAAGAAAAAAGAGACAAAAACCAAAAAACAAGAGTAAGCAGAAAAAAGAAAACAAAACAAGACAAAGCAGAACAAAGTTAAGAAAAAAAAAGACAGAAAAGAGAAGACCAATCAGACAAACAGAGGAAAATAAAAGTAGCAAAATTCCTCTGTGTCTATAGCTCTGTAGTAGGTCCAAGCTGGATCCCGGAAATGTATACTCCAGCCAAATTGCAGGTGGATTTGTGCTGGATATGGGGCTGACCATGGCCTCTTGATGTGGGGAAAGGGACTAGTTTTCTGTTGCTGGAATTCTTCCTGAGCCCTTTAGAAAAAAATAAAGAAGAAGAAGAAGAAGGAGGAGGAGGAGGAGGGGGAGGAGGAGGAGGAGGAGGAGAAAGACAGCCCTACCTACCCACTTCTATTCTGCCTGTCTGTGTGCTGAAGCACAGCGCTGGTTCTCCTAACTTACCAACTGCTGGCCCACATCGTCACTGCTGCTTTGGGCTTTTCCACACTGCTAGTCCCAGCTGCCTGTTGTGTGCACCGCAGCGGGGCCCTCCTGTGTCACTGGTGTTCCGCCAGCTGCCAGGCCCCTGCTTGCAAACACTTTCTTAGACTCTGAGGCTTAGGGCTTTGCTACCTCAACTCTGTCTTTTTATCAGTATTTTTTTGTAGATTACTAGAAATGTCTTCACTTACTCTAATTAAGGCAATATTTTCTTTTTCTTTCTTTCTTTTTTTGTTTTAGCTGTAGCTTTTATAACAGCTTTTCTGATACCTACATAACCTGATAATTGTACTTATTTAAAGTGCGCAATTTGGTTAGTTTTAGCTTACATGTTCACTTGGGAAACTATTGCTGCAATCAGATATTAAGCAGATCAATCATTTCAACAAGTCTCTCTTTTTTGGTGTCTTTCCCTTGGGCCTTTCCTGGATCCACTCCCTTCCTTAGACTTGTTATTGTTTATTTTTATTACTGGTCTTCATTCTTTATACATCTAGTAACCTTTTTATTAAATACTTATTATACATACATGGAATAATACAATGTATGTGAGTTTTGTGTGGGAGAGATTTTGGTTCCTTTCCTTCAGCATAAGTGTTTGAAATTCATCCATGTTATTACTTGTTTTATGATTAGTTCCTTTTTTACTGCTGAGTAGTATTGTAGCACATGGACATATGAAAACTTGTTTACATATTAACCTGTTAATAAAACATCTAGATTTTTCTGTTCCTTGCTTTTAAAAGTAAAGTTTCTGTGAATGTTTGCTTGAAAAAGTGTGCTTTGTTATCTCTTGCATAAGTACTTAGAATGGAAATTGTTGAATCAGAGTATAGGTGTGTATAGAATGCTTTAAGAAACTGCCATATTTAATCCTGCTTATTTTGGGCTTTATTTCTTCTTCTTGTTCTGGTTTTCTCGAATGGAGATTGAGGTCACTGACTTGAGATCTTTTTTCTTTTCTGATGTCGGAGTTCCGTGCTATCCATTTCCCTTTAAGCACTGCTTTGTCACAAATTCTGTTCTTTCCATTTTCATACTAAGTTCAGAATGGTTTTCCTTTTTAGTCTTGAGTTTAAATCATTCACTACTTAGAAGTGTGTTACTTAAGTTTCAGATTCTCGAGGATTTTACAAATAGTTTTTTGTTAATGTTTTCAGGTTGAATTCCAATATGACCAGAGAACATGCTTTGCTTGACTTGAGTAATTTTGAATTTATCAAGACAAGCTTTATGGCCTCAGAGATGGTCCATTGTGCTAAACATTCTGTGTGCCTTGAAATAAATGTAAATTTTACTATTGCATGTGAACAGTTATATAAATGTCAATTAGGTTGAATGGTTGGTAGAGTTACTCAGTTCTATGTCCTTACAGGTTTGCTGTCCAGTTGATCTATCAATTATTGAAAGAATAGTGATGTCTGACTATAAATGTGAATTTGTCTGTATTTACAGTTAAAATTTTTATTAGTACATGTTTGTCATGCATAATGATCATATTTATTATAGGAAATTCATACTTACACATAATATATCTTAATTCTTTTTTCTCATTCCCCTTCCCTCTCTTTGACTCTTTCCCTCCCATTTACATAAGTTTTGTTTTCATTTTTTCTTCCATTCTTCCATTCTTTTTTTTTTTTAAATCCCTTTACTTTTCCTCTTTCCCCTCCTCCCTTTCTTGTTTTGCTTTGAACAAGTTCTTCCTATTTTCCAATATCTATCCTGCATTTTACTCCTTACTTACCCTTTGGATTTTGCTGCATGTATTTGAAGCTCTTTTTCAGGCCAATAAATATTTAGAATTGCTATGTTTTCTTTATGAATTGATTCCTCTTCTGTGATAAAATAAATTCATTTATCCCAGATAATATTCTCAGTCATGATATCTATGTTAATATCTATACAGCTTTTGTCACATGTTTTAAAATTTTTTCAATTATTTCTTATCAGTCTATGTTTGTGATAGTTCAGAAATGCATTTGTCCTGAGGAGTTGGTGCATGTATGTGGCAATTTTCTCCTGTTTTACTTCGTTTTCTCTTCTGTTTTCTCTCTCCCCAACTCCCTATCCCTTCCCCATTTCCACAAAGTCTACCTCTTCTTTTCTATCTCTTTTATTTTGCTCTTTAAATTACTTATACTTAGGATTTCTCATATAAGAGAAACCATGCGACACCTTCTGTATATGATTTATTTAACTTAGCATCATAGTCTCTTATTTAATTTTAGCATGGTGTGATTTTTTCATTCCTTTTTCTTCCCTGTTTGTATCAGCTTTTAAAGTGAGGTTCTTTTAGACACAATATATTTTGATCTTGCTTTTTCATCCAGTCTAACAATTACTGCTTTTTGTTTGGGGAGAGAGAAGTTGGCTCAAAATGTTTACAATGAAAGTGTTTATTGATTCGTTTTAACTTAAATTTACTATCTTATTTGTTTTTTCTGTTTGTCCTATTTTTTCCCTCCATTTCATCTTTCTTTTCCATCTTTTGGACAGATAGAAAGCTATATATGAGTGTATTTATTTTTTTCTTGGCTTCCATGTTCTGCTTTATTTTCCTTTTCTGTTTTTTTAGTTTCCTCATTGCTATAGAGTGTACAATACGCTGTTTCCTTTAATACTGACTTGCAATTTCTTATATGAGAACTTAATAACAATATATTGAGCATCTCTGATTTGAAAATTCAGAATCTGAAGTGTTCTAAAATCTGGAAACTTTTAGTGCCAGTATAACACCACAAGTGGAAAATTTCACATCTGTCCTCATGAAATCAGTTTCAGTCAAAACAAAGATGTACTAAAAATACTGTATAAAATTACCTTGAGTTCATGTGAATAAGGAGTCTGTGAAACACAAATAAATTTCATGTATAGACTTTGGACTCATTCCTAGAATGCCTCATTATGAGTATAACAAGTATTTCAAAATCTGAAATCTGAGACACTTCTGGTCCAAAGCTTCTTAGTAAGGAATATTCAGTCTGACTCCCATCTCACTACTCTGCTGTTTTCTTCCTCTTGTCATGAATTTTGCCTCTAGCATGTTGAAACTTCATGCTATCTTGTTATTATATTGAAAGAGTCAATTATCCTTTCAAATAGTTAAATATCAATTCCTTCTATGTTTATCTGATTAATTATGACTACTGGTTTTCTTGTTTCCCTTACATAAATCTTCATTTTAATCTGGTTATCATTGGGCTTTTGTTTGAAGGGCATATATATGTATTTTTTTTTCTTTTTTCTTTTTTCTTTTTTTTTTTTTTTTTTTTTTTTTTTTTTTTTTTTTTTTTTTTTTTTTTTTTTTTTTTTTTTTTTTTTTTTTTTTTTTTTTTTTTTTTTTTTTTTTTTTTTTTTTTTTTTTTTTTTTTTTTTTTTTTTTTTTTTTTTTTTTTTTTTTTTTTTTTTTTTTTTTTTTTGCAGTAGATGTCTGCTTGTCATGAATTCTTTCACCTTTCCTATGTTTTAAGAGAAATTATTTTACCTTTATTTGGAAGATTTTTTTCAAAAGGTGTAGAATTATTCAACTGATGATTTTTAGTGTTTCAAAAATCTTTAAAGATGATGGATACCTGCTGTACCCTTAGCTTTGCATCTATACTTAGCGTCCCCCATTTTTTCTGGCTACTTCTATAGTTTTCTCTTCATCATTGATTTTAAAGACTGCTAGTTATCTGTTCCTTTTCGGCCCTATCCATCTATCTACGTGCCTTGATTTTCTTTTCTTTTCTTTCTTTTCTTTTCTTTTCTTTTTTCTTTTCTTTTCTTTTCTTTTCTTTTCTTTTCTTTTCCTTTTCCTTCCTTTCCTTCCTTCCTCCCTTTCTTTCTTTCTTTCTTTCTTTCTTTCTTTCTTTCTTTCTTTCTTTCTTTCTTCCTCTCTGTCTCTCTTTCTTCCTCTCTGTTTCTCTTTCTCTCTCTCTTTCTGATTGTATTTGCCTGTCTTCTGTATTCATCACTTTCTCTCATCATTTTCTATTTTATTTTTCTGTTCCTGGATATTTTCATACTTTTCTTCAATGTTTTCCTTATTATATACATTCATTCTCCTTCACACACCACAAAATTTAGTCTTCATTACTGAGATGATGTCTCAGATTATTTTCTGCTGTTGTAGAAGAACGTCATGGACTGTGTAAGTCATAAACGATTTAGAAGGTTATTGTTTTCATGGTTCTGCAGGCTGGGAAGTCCAAGAGCATGTCTCCAGCCCTCTGAGAGGGCCGTTGTACTGCAAGACAGCAAAGAGGAATGGTAGCCAGTCCAAGCAGTTGGCAAGAGAAAAGGGAGAGACTTTCTAATACATGTGCTGCAAGGCAAGCATAGGGTTCTGACCTTGTAGAAACCCAGTTTCCCCCCTAATTACCCCACTCCTGCGAGATTGGCATTAATGCATTTATACCCAGAGATTCCACTTCTTAACACCCCAAGGTCACTCAATGTCAGCATGAATCTTGGGAGAACAGTTAGATCACAGCAGACGATAACACCACCTGCTGCATATTCTTTCCTTATAATCAGCTCTTTATTCCCACTTTTCTCTTTTAGGATATTACTAATTTGAACTTGGCATTAACAAATAAATTCATAGTACACTGTTCATAATTTTAAGTTATTTTCTTCCATTGTACATTTCTTGCACATAATTCTTAAATGATGTTTTGATTTCTGTTCAACTTCTTTATATAGTGCACTTTTAGTAGAAAAAAATTAAAGCATCTTAATAGGTATAAAATTATATTTTCAATATGAGTTAGGTACTTGGCATACTTACATCTATTTATTATGACAATTTTGTACAAATTGCATCAAGATTCAGTTAATCTACTGAAATGTATGTGATGCTTATTCTTTTTTATAATGTATGTTCTATCGAATTTCTTCTAGTATGTTGATTTTAAAGTTATTTATAAGTGTTTCAAATTATTTTCAGAAAAATGTCTAAACTTACTTCTTGCTTGTTTCTAAAGAAGACATATCTAGAATTGCTTTTACAGTTCAATGATGTTCACCTTAGTTTTTATGTTTAGATTTAAACGTGAAGTAGCTTGTTTTTCACGTTAAATTTTTTGTTATAAAATGCAGTTGAAGACAGTTATTCATTCTTATTATTAACAGTTTTATTGTTTTACTATTGAAATAAAATAGTTTATGGGATGTGGAATGTATGTTTTACTCTCTTCTTTTTTGTATATCTGTTTTAACTTTATTAATTTTTTGGTTTTGACCACTTGCAAATGGAGTAAAATACTAGGTATTATTACTAATTTTCAAAAGAAGGATGAGGAGGAAGAGGAGGCAGAGAACTGTAAAAAGCACGAAAAATCCTTTTCAAGTGTTGTTTCAATGAAAATATAATGGTGTAAGGCAGAGAATTTTTCAGAGTAATAAACTGATGTCTTATTCATGTTTTTAGCAGCTTATATTTAAACATATACTCCATGGACATAGGCTCAGAAATGACATTAATTGTATACTAAGTTGTACTTTTTTATTCTGTTGCTTTACATTGCTTTGTATTATTCATATACAGACATTCCTCACTTCATGTTCAAGTTTCATTCCTGCAACTAGGTCATTAGATGGATCGACTGCTAAATGAGGAATCAGATACAGTATGCACATTACAATATTCAGAACTCAAAAATGGTCAAAAGAAACTCCAACTTGACGACCTTGCTTTTATTTGCCCAACTCTTTCGTGCCATACAGTGCATGTATAACAGAATTTAAAACTACAGTGCTGTGCAATGCAGGGCAAGCAGCGAAAACGACAGGACTGCCCTGTGGAGGGAGCCACTGTGAGGCTGTGCCGCTGCCCCGTCCTGCTTCCTGAAGCTGGATCTGGGTCCTAAGTCCTCAGAGGGCACCTTGGTTGTGAGTCTGAACAGTCACTGCACAGCTAGGTCATTAAGCGAGGAATCTCTGTACAGGAAACTTTTGTAAGTCATAACGGTGCATTTATGTCTTTACACCTGTGCTTTTGAGTGGTTAGTGGTGTCTATGTTCTTAAGACCAAGATTTTTATTCTTTGTTTTCAAGTAGGTTTTAGATATTTTGTACCATTTCTCTTCAAATTGTACTTTAGAATCAACCTGTTGAACTCTCCTGCCAAAAACATTCTTCTGGGATTTTTATAGTGACTCAGATGCTTTCCCCAAACAGGAGACAACTGCTATCTTGTAACTCCCAGTTTAAATGTATCACGGTGTAAGGTGTTAGCAGTAGATAAAGCTGGGTGTAGGTGCAGAAGAATTTGTTGTGCTATTTTCACACTTTCCTATAAATCTAAAACTATTTAAAATTAGGGTTACTTAAGATACTAAGTATTTTGACTGGGGAACATTCAGTATATGTCACCTTTTTTGGTACTTTCATACATTTTAATAAGGTTCATAATTTCTTTACATTTTTGCTTAGAATTATTCCTAAATCTTTGGTTGGCATGATACGTAAAGTTTTTCCTCTAAATTTTTTCTTAGTTTGTTACTTCTAGAACATAAGAATGCTACTAATTTGTGTCTATTAAACCTCTGCCCTTGTCATTTTCAAAATTTTGCACCATCATATAGTAATTTTCAGTTGATTATCTTGGATTTTCTTGTTACATAATCAAATTATCTGATAATAATGACATTGGAAACATTTTTTCCTAATGTTTATGGCTCCATTTATTTTAATTACATCAAAGAGCACTTTTGGTGCAATTGCTGAAAAGAATTATTCTGTATTTTGCCTTATTTCTGACGTTAGAGGAAATATGTCCTCATCTCAGTTGAACGACTGCTGTGATACCCCGTTAGTCTTTATCTGTATTCATGAATACAGAATTTGATCCAGTTTTTTTCAGTGTGTAGAGAGAACATACTGCAGCTTTCTTTTTTGGGATTTCTTGAAGGAGTGAAACCCTTTGATAGACTTCCCAAGGTTGATTCGTGCTTTTATGCCAGGAAAATCTGCTTAGCTGTTCATTATACTTTAATAACAGAGTGCGAAGGACCATAACATTTGATGACATTTGTTCTAAGAATTTTTTCATATCTATATTAAACTGTGAGATCTCCTTATTTTTCAGTGATGTGTGTTTTCTGTGTTTGTTTATTTTATTTTGGAGTTTTTGAAGAAATTGTTTTTGCATAGCATAATAAAATGCATCAATTTTAATTTTATAAGTTTGTAAGTTTTCACAAACAGCTGTTAACCATTGCCAAATTCGAAATATTTCCATGGTCTTCTGCTTGGTAGCCAATACTCTCCCTTCCTCCCAGGCCCAGCCCAGCCTGACCTGCCTTTGGTCACTACTGCTTTGACTTTTGTAGCATTTCATGTAAATGGAATCATAGAAGTATATCAATTTTTAATGTTTTTCATTTTATTTTATCAGTACGAGCGTGTAGTATATAATGTTTACACTGGCTGTGTTGAGTTGGCTTATGAATGTAGCACATTTTAATTCTTCTTTTCCCTTCCTTCTCTCTCCCCTCCACCCATTGATTGATCTTCTTCCTTGTGTTTGTACATGTTTCGCAGTAAATAGTGTTTACATTCTTCCTGTGGAGTTGGTACATATACTCAATTTTTGTGTCTGGCTTTTTTCATTTATCAAAATACCTTTTCAGTTAGTCTTTTGGTTCATGTATTGTTAGTCTGTCCCATTTTTTAGATCTGCCAGGTGAGTAGAAACATGAACTATTTCAAGCTTATTTTTGATAAAGTAGATATAAACCTTGTTTTCAAGGTATTGTGTAGACATAAGCTTTCATTTCTTTTGGGTCAATATTTTGGAGTGAAACTATTGAGTCTGACATTACAAGAGAATATTTAACTTTACAGGAACCTACCGAATTACATCACAATTAACAATATCTTAGAATGTCAATTACTCTAGATCATTACTTTACCCTATCTTGTCTTTTTTTATCATAGCATTTCTAGTAATTATGTACTAGGAATTTCTCAATGTGTCATTACTTGATCTCCTTAGTGTGAAATGCTATTAATGTTTTTTCTTGTTTATTTATTCTTTATATGTTTTCTTGGGTGAAACATCTATTCAAAGCTTTTGCCTGTTTTTAAGTTGCTTTCAAAAATGCTTGTTTTTATTTGAATTTTAATGTTCATAAATATTTGTGTTACTAATACTTTCTGCTAATCTATGGTTTGTATGTTTTGTATTTGATTAGTAAAAGTTTAAATGGTAAAAAAACTCCAAGTCAAAAGATTTCTTCTTATATTTTTGTTCTAGAAAGTTCATAGGCTTTTATTTTATGTTTAGAACTTAGTGACCTGGATTAAACAAGTGTTTCTTAGATAAGACACAAAAACATGAATCAAAAAAGAAAGAAAAAGAGCACATCAGATTTCACCTTAAAAACAAACTAAAGTGGGAGACAGTGGAGAGATATCTTTAAAATATTACAGGAAAAAACCCAAACTACTAACCTGGAACTGTGTATCAGTAAGATATTTGCAATAATGAAGGTGAAGTATTTTTTCTCAGCAAAAGAATTTATTACCAGCAGACCTGCACCGTAAGGACTGTCTAAATTCTTTTGACAGAAGGAAACAAAACCTAAGATGAAAACCACAACTGCATAAGATAGTGGAAACCATTACAAGTTGCCAAATGGGTGGATAAAATATAATGGATGTTTTTCTTGTTTTATAAAACCTCCTTATAGGATAGTTTGCCATCTGAAGCAATGCAAGTGCGTTGTGTGATTCATAGCATGGGAGGAAATAAAATACCTGAAAGCAGGGGCCTCGCCATTGCAGAGGGAAGGGAGACTGCTGTTGTTCGACTCTCAGAGCTGTAAATGCTATGGTGCTGAAAGGCGGGTGAGCTAAGCTGATGGTGCACACTGCAAACCCAAAGGCGACTTCCAAGCACCCGAGAGGAGTAAGAATGCCTAATAAGCCATCTAAAGAAATAAAGAACGATGAATGTGAGGCGTTTGTAGGAAAACAGATGCACCTTGAGAGGATAATGTTAAGTGAAGTAAATCAGACACACAACCTTAAATATTGTTGATGTCTCTTATATGACAAACTCAAAGTATAAATAAATTAAAGAGAAAGATAAAGTATAATAGGAAACAGGGAGATAAATCTTTTGCAAAAGGAAAGGGGTCGACGAGATGGAGGGAGGTGGAAGGAGGGGAGGAGAAGGGAATGAAAAGAGAACTACGATGTGCTATATACACGGATAAACTCCCCGTGAGGAGGGTAATCATTATGTACTGCAAACATGGACTCATAAAAACTTTTAAAAAGAAATAAAATCATAAAATTTATTATGCTTGCACACAAGCACACACATAGAAGTTGGAACTGGAATTTTTATGTGTTTAGAAATTTTCCAAATATAGAATTTCAATGAGTGTTGAGCCAATTTGTAAAAATATCAAAATGAAATATCTTCTCATTAGTGTGTAGGAACTGCTGATTGACTTCAGGAATCATGGAAATATACAACTCCAATTGCTGCAAATACTACCACATAATTGGACTGGAAAATGGTTTTGTGATTAATTATGCACAGGCAGTGATGGCCTTCTTCAGGGGGATTCGTGAGTCTTTGTGAGCTTCTTTTTCAGATACTATAGGCATTAAACCAGGGATCAAACTGAACTGAATTTGACACCAGACTTTGAATCTCTCTGTCACTAAGAGTGAAACAAAGATTATTAACAAATAACAATGTGCATTAAAACACATTGTTCATCTCGAGATTTTATATTGCCATGGTTCCCTTTTGAAAAGTCCTGATGCATGTTTAATATGTAAAATGCATGTCAAAATATAAATTTTGGTTATTTTATTTTTACTTATCTTCCTCTTTTAATTTTCTATGATCATAATATAGTATCTGCATGTTTTTGGTGATGAGGATATTGATCGCAGGGTCTTTGAATCAAATTATACCCCCAGATGTTTTAATTTCTTTCTTTTTGTTTTGAGACAGGTCTAATTAAGACACTGAGTTGCCCAGGGTTGGTCTGATCTTGAGATCCTTCTGCCTCAGCATTTCAGAGTGCCACTATGCCTAACTTAATATCTATACATTTTTATAACTTCAATGTATTCTATGGTATTTATTCTAATAGTTTTACATAGTAATAAACACATATGCTATAAAGTACACCATAAATACATATATATATATGTTTATACTATGACATATTATATATATTTATACCATTGCATGTTACATATTCCTAATTATAGGAATTAGTGTTCTATAGCATTGCTTATTGGAAGAGCAAAATGAGTAAGCATAGTGAGATGTCAGTGAGTGGGAGACTGATTTCTAAAGGGCTGTTCTTGTCTGCTCTGAAGCAGACTATAACTGCACATTCACTCATGAACTTCTGCAGAGCCTTGACTGGTGTGGGTTTGGATTCATTTTTAACACTGCTAAGCTATGAAGCCTGAGAAAAATGAAAACTTTTTAGCTTTTATTTCCCTTTTACAAAACAGAACATGTAGTAGTATTCAACAAATTGTTGAAAGGATTAGGTAAATTAATATATGTAAAATAATTAGAATCATGTGCGAGATACATTAGTGCTTACCATGATCACTAATTTTACTCTTACCAATTATGACTGCTAACACTTATTAATATTTAATAAGTACTAGGCATTATATTGTAGATTTCTATGTGTATTAACTCACTTAATGCTCATTTAAAGAAGGAAACAAGGCGGTTTTGTGGCTTGGGCTGGATGTCCTCATGTGGTCATAGCTGGGGCCTTTCAGAGGTGAGTGGACCTGGAGTGTGTGATGCTGGGATCAAGGGTGTGTGATTTCTAAATTAGACCACCGATTGGTTTGGTATAGTTTTGGGTGGGATTTAAGGTGCCCCAACCTGGTGTGAGTGCTGCCTGCCTTAAGGTTGGGAAGGCTGGATAAGATATTAAAGTGGAAAAGTCCCCTTTATTCTACTTTTATTTTTCTAACATGCCCCATATAGTATGGCCTCCTCACTTGTTCATGGATGCCTGCAATTCACTTTCTGGTTCTTCATCCATGCTGATGTCTTGGGCACGATATTTTCGTTTCCCACCTGTTCTCCAGAGTCACAGGACCTGGTCTGTCCTATCAAGAACCTACAGTTCTGATTGTGTACTTCCTACCTGTAAAAGCCTATAAAAACCCCAGACCACCAGAGGGCAGGGCCTGGCTTTCTTTGTTGTTGGGAGCCAGCCTGGCCAAGACTACCAGTGTAAAATAAAGCTGTTCACTGCCTCCAAATCCTGGGTGTCATTTTGGTGTTTCACCTTGCCATAGCAATGTAAGGAACAGAGAGAGAATCAATGCTTGTCACTTGTTTGCTGTTTGCTGTCTCCTGCCTACCCTGCCATGGACTGTTTCTCCCCTGCCATGCCCTTCTGCCCTGCCACCCTGCCTTGGAGCCAGCCAACTATGGACTGAACCTCTACAGATTGTAAGCCAAATAAGCCTTTTCTCCTTTAATTTTGGATGTCAGGTATTTTTGTCTCAGCAATGAGAAAATTAATTAAAACAAGTGGGAATATATAAAATGTTACTCCCACTTGGGAGATGAACAAACTTTCACACTGGAAGCTAAGTTTTGTTGATATAGTATATTTAGGTTAAAACTGCCTTTTGTTTAGAGAATAAGTCATTTTGGTCATGGGAGATAAACAGGATGGCATCTTGATTACAGTAAGCTTGAAAAAGTACTTTTGCACTAATTGTCAAAAATTGGATTAAACTATCATGATGCAATTTTTTGCCCTTACCATCATATTTGATCATCCAAGTTGCATTTATTTCTTAAGATGAAATGAGAAAATTAGCTCTAATACTTTTAATCTACTTTGAAATGGTTTGTGCAATATATGAATTAGTTGATCTTTAACATCTAAAAAGAATCCAGAATGAATTACGACACTCTATGTACATAAGTGTTTAATTCCTACTAATTGTGACATTCTCTGAGTCACATTTGGTTGACCGCCAATGATGATGTAAAAAGCACAGTACATATCAGCATGGTACAGATGAAGATTTCGAGGCACCTTTGGATGAGCCCTGTGACTGAGCATTTTCATAATTGGTGCCCCTCTAGTCAATAATGAGTCGAAAATACAGAACTAGTTGATCAATGTCTATAACCTTTACCTTTAGAAATAAAGCTGCAGAAGTCACACGTTTTCTCTTCTATTGTAAAATCTTGAGCGTCTAGTTCGTGTGTAGCACTGCCATAAAAATTGGGCAGCTCACAATGTCAAGAATCAAACTTCTTGCCTAAAGCAATTCACAGTGAGTTAGCATTGCAAGAACATCACGACAATGCACAAATACAGGTGTCAAAATATCTGATGCTATGAGGAAAGTTTTGAATTTCAGGAGGTCTCTGTAGAGGAGATGGTATTTAAGCTGCATCCTCAGGATGAGACTTTTTTCCCTGTGGATGAACGAGGCATTTGACACAGCAGCTGTCAAAAGACGCTGGATCATGGAAGAATGGAGAAAGCAGAGGCAAAGTCAGGTCACAGTGACAGGAGAGACCCCGGGGGTTTGGATGTAGAGGGAAAAGGCTTCGTTCATAGACAGTTTAGCTTTTATCCAATAGGAAATAAGAAAAACAACTAAGATGATTTCCAGAATGAAAAGCTTATGCTGTGCTAGGCTCCATGGAAGACTTCAGAGGTGCAACAGTGCATGTGCAGATAGATTTCTCATCCTTGGGATACCCACGTGGTACCGGAGCACGCAGAGAAGCTGTCCTTTGTCCTGACAATTGCTGTTGAGGATCACTGGGATTATTTGTGGGTAGACTCAATAGAGAACAACAGATAATTAAATATTGTAGGAGAAGCCAGGCATGGTAGCTCAGGCCTGAAATCCCAGCACCTTAGGAGGCTGAACCAGGAGGATCTCAACTTTGGGTTCAGCCTAGGCAACTTAGTAACTTAATGAGAATCTGTCTAAAATTTAAAAAAAGACTAGCGTGAAGGCCCTGAATTCAATCTCCAGTGGAAAAAAAAAAACTTGTAGATAAAGGTAAGGGAGTATATTTGTCACTTTTTTGTCACTGGGTCAAATACCTGACAACTGCAATTAATGGAGCAGACATTTACTTTGGCCCATGGCTTTAGAGGAGTCATTTCATGGTAAATTGATTCCAACATGGAAACCATAATGGAGGAAAGCTGGTCAACCCATGGCAGCCAGGAGAGAGAGGGGGAGAGAGGAAGAGAGAGAAAGAGAGAGAGAGACAGAGAGACAGAGACAGAGACACAGAGAGAGACAGAAAAAGAGAGGGAGAGAGAGTGAGAGAGGGAAAGAGAGACAAACAAGGGCACAAATGCACCCCTTTCAGGCCACATCCTCAGTGATCCAGCTTTTCTGACCATTCCTTGCCTCCCAACAGCACACTAAACAGAGAGGATGAAGACAGGTGGGTTTCTGCTCTCAAAGAGTTTAGTCTATTGATTAGGCATATAAACCAATGAAAGACGATATCACATAAGATTCCTGGGTTTGAAATAGAAAGGAGGATAATACAACGACAGTGTGGTGAACAGTCACGGGATGACACAGCATGGAGACCCAAATGGAGAGCGAGACGGGATCATGACAAGGAGCAGGGGCTATATCCTAAGTGTAGTAGATGCTTCACAGTCAGGATTTTCACCCTCATCTTCAAGGCCGAAGCTGCAGACCAGAAATTCCCCCTTGCGGGGCTAGAATTGAGCTATTATTTGTTCCATACTCTTAGTGGTCCCCTAAACCTCCCCCTGTAGGAATCAATAATGCTATCTCTAACATAATATGATTCAAAAAATAAGAGTTAGGAAAACCTTTCAGCAGAGCAGATTCCAATTGTGCAGGGGTCAGTCAACCCCTGACTTTCCATGACAAATCTCCCATCCTTTCTGTAGTGTCTGCACACAGTGTGGGTTTGCACACAGTATGGGTTTGATAGGGTCTTAAAGGCTCCTAATGAGTTCTTCTGAAAGGGCCTAATGGTCTGTCTTTGCAATTACAAATATGTTACGAGTTAACATATAAGCTGCCTCTGTTATTTACATTACTGATCTCTACAAACAATTGGAAAATGAGCCACGTCAAAAATCTTCTTCAAAGATGTAGTTCTTCCAACTGCTGCAAATCAGCAACAACAGGCAGCAAAACAAACGAACAAACAAAAAACCACTGGACTGGGCACTTTTTATTCATCTTCTACCTAGACTAACATCTTGGCCCGAATCCAAAGTTGTTTAACATTTGCACAATGTTTCACAGTGAAAGTTTAAACTTGGGTGCAATTCTCCAACAGTCAACATCTATTTTATCCCAATTCAGGTTATCTTTCATTTAGCTTCTTGTAGAATTTTCTTATCTAGTACTTTTTTAATTAAAAGACTCTTGCAGAATTTCAATCTCAGGCACTCACTTATCCTGAACAGACTTGCACCTTTGGATAGACATCTCTGCACTCTGAGCAACTCCTTCATGAGTAGCATTTCCAGTAAGATCAAGAATTGGTAAACAGACACAAATAGCAGCCAAATTCAGGGTTTCATGGGGCTGGGGTTATCAGGAGCTGTGCATCATTCCCATTGTTCTGTAGATCTTTCCTGCAATGTTGTTTATTTTCTTAATTTCTCAAGGCATGTGTTGATCCTTAATAGAATTTCTTCCTAAAAAAAAAAAGTGAATATTAGGCGAACCCAGGCATTTTGGGGGCTATTTATTTATTTATTTTTATTTAAAAAACAAAGCAGAAAAAAGGGTAGAAATCATAGAGAATTTCAAAAAAATAGTAGGAAATTAACACTTGTTAATATATTGTGTATTGTTATCTTAGAAGTAGTTGTTCAGGTTACAAGATCTAGGCATTAAAAAAAAAGATCAAGCAATTAAACAATGATAGCACGAACTGTTGAGGATTAATGGAACAGACTGAAAGATGCAGACGCAACTACAAAGAACTCAGCCACCCAAACTCAGGCATTCTTACACTGCCTCCTGTCTACCTTTAACTTCTGCATCCTTCCAAGGAAGACATACGATGTGGGAAGTAGAAAACAAAGGAGCAGGTAAAAACAAATGGGATACAGAAAAAGAGGAAAAAAAGATAAGAAGGGAATAGTAAAAGGGAGGGGTGGAAAAAAAACAGAAGAAAAGAGATAAGTGAGGGAGGCTCTGAGAGGAAGGTTTGAAGGATCCGCTCCCAAGGAGGCACTGGAGGGAACCGTGAGGAGAGAACTGGGGAAGTAAGAGCTGAGGAAAGAGTGGTGGGGAAATTAGGGAGTAGAGAGACAGCAAATGCTGTTGCTTAGCCTCAAAATGACTCCAGCCTTGACTCAGTTTTCTACTGTTGCTGTAACAAATTGCCACAAATTTTTTGGTTTTAACAACACAAATACAGGGGTCACGCATCTGAAACTCAACTCACCAGGCTAAAATCTAAGCATCAGCAGGGCAGTTTTCTTTCCAGGAGCCTCTCAGGGAAAATTTGTTTCTTTGCCTTTCAATGTTCTAAAAGTGGCCCGCAGTTCTTGGCTTAAGGTCTCCTTCCTACATTTATGGTTTTTGCTTCTATTGTCGTATCTTTATCTCTCTCTCCTTCCCTCATTCTTGCCCTTTTTTCTTCATCTTTCCTCTCTTCTTCCCCTTCTTCTTCCTCTTCCTCTTCTTCTTCTTTTTCTTTTCCTACCTCTCCTCCTGCTCCTCTTCATTTCTCTTCCTCTCTCTCTCTCTCTCTCTCTCTCTCTCTCTCTCTCTCTCTTCTGATTTCACTTATAAGGACACTTGTAATTAATTTGGGCCCATATGGACAATCCAGAATCATTTTCCCATTCAAAGGCAACGAACAACTTTATTTCCATTTGCAACATTAATTCATTACCATAGACCCTAGCCTATCATATTAATCAGATTTTCTATTGCTGAGAACAAATATTTGACTCTCAAACTCCTTTGAAACTGAAAAAAAACAAATTAATTTATCCCAAAATGCATAGGAATAAGATAAATCTTTCTATTCTAAAAGGAAGGAATAGGGAAGTAGAAAAGAATGTGGCCAGAGCAAGACTGAAACCATCCGGACAAACATTAAGTCTTCTATCTGTATGTCCAGCATTCTGGCTACATAGTGGTAAAGTTTGAGTTCCAAAAAGATTGGGGGTTCTTTCTTTATGGCCTTGCTGGTTGCAGCCCACCTGGTTTCCCTCCAGGGATGCCTCTACTGTTGGCCTTCAGTTTCCACATTCCTGGAATTCCCGACTTCTTGCATTTTCCACTGCACTTTTGAATTCATTTCCACAGCTTCACCCATTGCTCTCTCAGGTAATCTTTGCTTGGCCTCCCAGAGTTCTTCTTCTTCTTTTTTTTTTTTTTTTTTGAATCTAGATAGAAGCCTCCATGATCCTACAACTCTCTCATTTTTAATTCCTAAACAATCAGTATCAAAGTGGATGACACCAAGGTATTTTATCAGCAGAAAGAGTACACAGACCCCCTTGGATCAAGACCCCAGAGGCCTCTGTACCTGGTTCATTGAGCATAGTGAAATGAATCCGGGGGAACCAATTGCTTAGATGGTCTTTCTCTTGCAGGGGCCCAGAACTCTTCTGAAATGAAAGATTTACATTTTTGCATCCTTAAGCCAGTGAAGAGTGGGATCTTGCTGATTCCTGTGATGCCTCAAGCCATCTTTATTCTTATAACTCTTCAAAGTACTTTGATTCTTTTAATGGTGTTAGTTTCTTCAGTATCCACATTCCTTTGGCCTCAACTTTATGCATGGTTCTTTTCACCAAAATTTAAATTTTTTGAAATTTTTATATCCTGCTTTTTTGCCTCTGGTTCTCATTGTAAGTCTGTCTAAAAACCTCTAGCAGTACCCATGCCATAATCAGAATGTTGGGATACCTTGAAATTTTCTTTGCTAGATTTGTTAGTCTGTCACATTAAAATCCAGCTTCAAAGTCTTGGGATATGGACAAAATTCAGACTACTTTTTTCTGCTATAACGTAATGCCCATCACTTCTGGTTCAGTTTCCACAGAGTCCTCACTCCCATTTGAAACCTCCTGAGTCAGGCCTTTACTGTCCACATTCTTACAGTGCTCTGATCTTCTGATTTCTGAATAGAATCACCCATATGGCTCAGCCTACAACCTGTATCTGCAAACCTTTCCAAATTCCTCCCACAAACCAGACCCAGAGGCATCTTAACCACATTGTCAGGTATAGTCACAGTAATGACAACACTCTTGGTACCAATTTTCTGTATTAGTCAGCTTTCCTGTTGTGGAGACCAAATATGTGACACTCATAGCTTAAACAAAGAGAGATTTATTTGGCCTGTTGCTTCAGGTGATTCAGTCCATGGTCAGCTGGCTCTTAGGCAGGACCATTATGGTAGAAGTGTGTGGTAGAGCAAAGCTGCTAAATTAATGGTGACCAAGATATAGCCCATAAGGACAGCATCAGAGATGAAAGGGTAAGAGATCAAGTATGGATTCTAATGTCACATCCCTATGACCCACACAGACATAGCCAGAAATATGTTTTACTAATCCCCTAGGTGGCTCCCAAGCCTATCAAACTGACAGTTAAGCTTAATTGACACACAGTTACAGAGTCAAGGGATAGGTGCATAGACATCTTGGAGCAGGGACACTATGTTACGTAGTGGTAGTATTCCAATGTTTTGCCTGCCCCCTGGACTGCTCATCCATTAATCCCCCTAGTACTCTAGTTTTTGGTCACATGTTTGTGTGCAGAGTGAGGCTGGACACAGAGTCTCATCTACAATGGCTTTTTTTAAATGGGGTCACAGGAATCAGTCTTCTCGATCTAGTTCGAAACACATTTTGTAAATGATCTCTTCTCATACTCTGTACCCACTGTGGCTCAGTTCTGGAAACAAGATCATCTGTTGATTAGCAAACTTAAATGTGTAGAGGTCTGAACAAGGCAAGGGATATGAAAATGCATACTGGTCTTTGGTTCTCCGTGTGACTGGATTAGGCTTCCATGATTTGCATAAAGTCCCTGCATCGTATTTGAACAGCTCCAGATAGAAGAGCAGATTCATGAGGATGAGGATTGTGGGATGGGACTAAAAGTGGTGCTTTGAAAAACAATCCCAAGAAAGGGAAACCATAGACCCAGAGAAATAGCTATATAGCTTCTTTCTAGTTTTTGTTTCTTGTCTTCCTGCAAGGATTCTTTCTTGCTCATAGACAGGTTTTGTGATTGATTAAACTGGCTATTGAGTCACTCAAAATAGATAGCTCAACCTTTTCATTGGATTAAAGTGGCAAGTTTTGTACATTAGAGTTAATGTTAGAGATAGATGGAAGAAGCATTTCTCAGTGTGTCTGACCTGTGCAAGAAAAGAGGACCTCTGAATTGTGTTTGTTTAAATATGCATGCCTTAGTGTCTAATTTTCCAAATATCAGTTGATGATACACAAATGTGAAGTCAGGTCAATCTTATTTTCAGTAATACGTTATTGAAAAAACATTTTTAAAATAGTGCCAAGTAATATTTATTTGCACTGTAGGATTGTTTCTCATATATACTCACAGGTTGATAATGAACTAGGAGATGGCTAGAGTAACTCTAAGCCAGAAAAATTATGCACCTTTCATCAGCATAAATAGGTGCAAAGTTATACAAGCAAATAGGATGTGAATCCACTCTGTGGAGCCATTGAGGGTATCTGGAAAGGGCAGATAGCTGACATTGTAAGATATATGATGACCAACTTAGGAGGAAACGAGACATTGGAAAGATGACAAAGTTAAGAATTCTGAAGCTCCTCCCTGTATGCTGGGAGGAATCAAAAAACAAAAGACTGCTGATTTGGTGTGAAGAATTGTATGTGTAGAATTTTAGAATACAAACTGAAAAGTGCCTGGAGTTATTTCTGCAGATATTAGTTTTCCAGTTTGAAAAATGGAACAGATCAAATAGATACACGGTGGTACCTCGGTTCACAAACTTAATTCTTTCCACAATCCTGGTCCCAAGATGAATTGAATGAGAACCAAAGCAAATTCAGTGGTAAGGTTCAATGTTGATCCTACTGGGAAATTTGATTCAGCTTTGGTCCAATCCAGTTTGTGACCAGAATCGTAGAGCAAATTAAGTTCATGGACCGAGACATCACTGAATCTGATTAAAGTTCATGAAAAAAGGAGATATCAGTGAGAGAGTAACGGAAACCAGTGTAGAACAAATAAATATCAACTAGAAGAAATCGGCTACAACTTTTAAAGCAGAATGGACCAATTTCCTACAAAGGAAATAGAATGTTAGTCTTAGATTCCTCAAGTAATATGAAATGACACATATTGACTTATAGGGAGAAAAGAATGAGGCAAAAATCATTCATCTGTTAGGGATGGGAGGGTGGTGTGTGTGTGTGTGTGTGTGTGTGTGTGTGTTTTCTTCAAGGATTCATAATATATATTTCATAATAATTGCATATGAAGAAAAAAGACATGGATATACATTTATCAGATGATAATTTAAGTAAAACAATTATGCTAAATAAAAGATGTCGAAGTTGAAAATACAAACAAGAATCTTAAACTATATACACATTCATATATACATGGTTATAAACATACACTTAGTGTATAAACAAATAATAATACCAAAATTGACGATTTATGCTCTACACCTATGTAAAGTAAAGACAGGCATACAGAACATCAGGAGAATTTATAGTAGTCTGGAAGTAAAATATTCCAAATTGTTTTAGAAGATGCTTAAACTTTACAATTAGATACCAAGGATTTGAAAGTCTTTGAATAGTTTCATTTTTATGAAGAGGGGGAATACAGACAGTTGAGCAAAATTTTATTATAAAATATTATTATTTAATATCAATACATTGATAAAACAAGGCAAGCTAATATTATTAGAGTTGAGATCTATTTGGGGCAAGTTCATATTTTGATGGTCAAAAGGGTGATATTTGAGTTCACTTAAAAATATAGTACAATTTGAAAACTGATGTAGGGTGTCAAGAGCAAATGGTCTAAATCAGCACAAGTCAAGGCAAGAAAAGAAGTGAAAAACAACCATAAA
The DNA here is from genome assembly GCA_004363535.1 of Dasyprocta punctata. Classification (NCBI taxonomy): domain Eukaryota; kingdom Metazoa; phylum Chordata; class Mammalia; order Rodentia; family Dasyproctidae; genus Dasyprocta; species Dasyprocta punctata. Next base: position 30,044 of record RJWM01021531.1, read on the forward strand.
TAACAGATGGTTTAAAATAAAAAAATACAAATTTGGTCAGAAAAATAAACCCAAACATTTTAATCAACACAATAAATATATAAATGTGAATGGATTTAAATTCTTGCTCACACTAGTGGTTTCTGGAATACTACACCAAAATACATGTGCACAGGCACAATTTGCTTGATATTTTAAGTAGCACGTGGAAAGAGAAGACCAAAGAAAGTGAAGACATACTTATTCTAGCAAAGATAAACCAGGCAAATGCAATAAGCTAAAGGGAGAATGAATGCCCCAGGACAATACTACACTGAAAGCCAAGTGCTTCATGTGGGAGGAGTGTAGCATTGTGTGCAAAGACTTATTCAAATGTATTTCTTTACACAAAAGCAAAATGCAGTCAACTGAAGTAAAAAATGTTGGAGATCAAACTTGACAACATGAAATTATAGAGAAAGATATTAACAAAACTTTTTTAGAAGGCACACAGTAAGCAGACAATAAACAGGCACACATAAAAAGAATTTGGGTCATCCAAGGATTTGGTTTGATAGATTCCTACAAAGACAATTTTATTCCTTACATTCGATATGTATTGTTTTACATTTACACAATTAAACACATTCAAAATTTCAAAGACTGTCATGCTAGTTTCTTTCATTGTTCACAATCTTACAAGTAAAATGTCAAATATAAAATTAAACAAAAACTTTACATGATGACAATTAAGACATTCTTAATCTTCAAAGCAAAGTGGGTATTAGAATTGAAATTAAAATTACGTATATGAAAAGAACAAAACTGCATGCTACCATGTGTGACAGTGAAATATGTAACCCCAGGAAATTTGTAAGATACCTTTGTTTTTGAAAAACCAGTGGAAAAATACGTGAGAACATGGCTACACAATGCAGAAAAACTAAAAACCAAGCTAAAAAGAATAGAACTGATCAAGAATACAAACTGAAAGTGAAAAATCAGACAACGACCAAATAGGTATACACTGCAATTGATAAAGAAAACACTTTCTCCCTTACAATAATAAAATAAATGAAATTCTAACTAACTTGTGAAAAAGAAAACCAGAACATGGAAAATACGACACATTAGGAATGACAAGGTTGTGTGTAAGTACAAATAAAAATGCATTATAAGATTTAGAAGAGATTACCAAAACTGTGAGTATGACAGTCCAGTAGAAATGCATAATTCTCCAAAAGAAAAGGAAGTGTCATTATTTTGAGATGGCAGCATGAGCTTCATGTCAGTCTCCTCCCTGTCCCTACCCTGTCATGGCTCCACCACGCAGGCAATCATAAATGAAAAAAGAAAACGAACTAAAGAAAACTAAACCAGAACAATACATTGGCAGAAAAAGTGGAAAAGAAGGGCAGTAAATCCTACAAGTCCCTGAAAATATAAAAGGTGATTTTTGGTACAAAGTCAGTCAAGTAACGCCTGTATGCATAAAGCATAGGATGTCTTTAGTTATGCTGTTGCGGCTGCCTTGACGTCCTGGGTGGAGTCAGAACATTTACCTTTCCTGGTTATCTTGACTTGGCCAGGAGTCCCCGCGCGCCAGCCCCGGCGACTCAGGCGGACGCGACCCGCACCGCATCGTTTCCCTGCGCTGCTTTCCCCCTGGACGGCGCTCAGCTGCAGTGTTCATCGCATTTTTTTTTTTAACAGTTGAATATATTTATTGAGAGAAAGAAGGCTTCTGTCTGAGAGACAGAAGGGGTCCCAAGTGGGTTGCCGGGGACTTGGTCTTTTCTAGGGATTTTTATAAAGTCATGAGATTAGGTGGGTCCAAGGCGGGGGAAAAATGGGAACCTACAAGGTGGGCATAAGGTGGGACATAACTATGTTCAACCAATAAGACTAACTGCTCAGGTGAAATTGATTAAATCAAGGACCAATGGGGAAGCGAGTCACGTAGTATGCAGGGATGATTAACAGCAGTGACTCTTTCCGTAGTGGGCGGGATGCTGACTCCTGACTTCCTCAGGGTGATATTGATCGCACCTTCTAAATACGCTCATGAAAGAGGGTTTCCAGGACTGCTTTAGAAAGTGGCAAGAATGATAGGATGACTGTTCAAAGCTAGAGTATTTTGGATTGTTTTGGAAGTATTCTGATTCTTTGGGAGTATTTTGAAGGGGATTGATGCTAACATGTCTTTCCATGTAATCAAATTTAAAAGATTTATGCATTCAACTGAATATGCTGATCACCCTGTAGATACTTTTAGATTAAAAAGAAAGTAAAACCACAACGTAAACAAACCCCAAAGACGCTACCGAAAGGGTGGCTGGGTCTCTAAGGATTCACGAGCCCGGAAATGGAAGAAGCAGGAGGCAGACAGCTGGGGCCCGGCGTCCCTAAGCAGTCAGCGCAGCCGGGACGCACAGTGAGACTCCTTCCTGACCCTGTGCGGCAGTGTAACCCTTCTTCCTGCAGAGCCACGAAGTAGCCTAACTCAGGGCGGTGGCCACAGGTTGGCGCACTTGTGTTAAAATGATGAGATCACGTCAGAAAGCCACAGGAAGGGCCCGACTGGCCCCCAAACATACTGCATAGATCCCAAACGTGCCCCCCAGTTAAGCAAGTAATACTCAACATCAAAATACATAAAAACTATGATGGTCACTGATTTAATAAACACCTACCCCATGACAACAGAAACCATATTCGACCAATGAAAGTCTTTATACTCTGTGGAGAAACTAAAACACGTGAGTAAAGTCATATTTCTTACCTTACCTTATTCGATAAGGAATGGGACAAATTGGTGGGAAGAGGAGGACATAAATATGTACTAATAGTAGCAAAGTTTTGTCTGAAAAATAAAACCTTAGGGACACATACTGATATCTTAAGTATAAACACTTGAAATGAAAATAAAACCTTCCAAATCCTCAGAAGAGCAATAATAACCAAAAATCCTTGAAGCAAATGTGGCAATAAAAATATAAATAACCTTAAAAGTAATGGGGGGGCATGTAATGAGATAAAAATAGAAATCACTAAATAGGATGGAAAATGTAAAAACTGAATCATCATTATCAACTGGAATAGGTAAAATTCATCAACTAAAAGAGATTATTTGTGAGCATAAAATAAACAGGAATAAATAGAACTCAAGTTGAAAAGCTTTTAAAAAGCATAATTTTTCATATTGATGAAAGGCACAATCAACCAAGAAAATATTATAGTCAATAATATTTATGCACCCAGCAATATTGCTTAAAATACATAAAGTAAGAATGATTAATCATGGAGGAAAAATTGACAAAGCTGCAAATCTAGTGAGAGACTTTTTTACACTTTTCTCAGGAATGATAGAACAGATAAGTAATCCAAAATAAGCCTCGGCATGGTGAAGTATAAAATGTTTGAACAAATATAATTTGAGTTTAATATAAATTTCATTGTTTTGCAAATTTAAATAATGAAATAAGTTTACTTGTACAAACAAACATGTACCAGTTTGAATTTCACAAATCTGCACTTCAAAAAATTGCACACATGAGATATTCTAAAATATTGACTATGAATTAGGAATCAGAAGCAATCTCAACAAGTTACAGAAAGCGTATTTCATGTCATCAGTACCCGTTAAACAAAGCTCAATACAAGAATCAAGGACCAAAAAGGAGGAAAAAGATCATGCTCACCAAAAAGATATGTGCTTACATGAAACATACATATTTATAGGGTGATTAAATTAGAGAAAACATTAACATGAAATTTATGGTATAAGACTTACAGTAAAAACAACACAGATACAAGACAGTTGTGCTGGTTAATTGACGTGTCCACCGGCTGGCCATGGGATGCCTAGGTAGCTACTCATTCCTGGTGTATTTAGGAGGTGATTCTGGGAGACAGCAGGATTTGAACTGGTGGGCTGAGTGAGGCAGACGTGCCTTCAGCCTCCTTTGCCTCTCTTTTTTGGTAGAATTCTGACTAGTGTAGTAGTACATGTTGACTAGCCTAGGGCCGTAAAGTGAAATATGAGAGGCCAGATGTTGTGGCACATGATTGTCATCTCAGCACACAGGAGGCTGAGGCAAGAGGGTTGCTGGAAGTTCGAGGACAGCCTGGCCTACAAACTGAGTTTAATGCCAACCTGGACTACATAGTGAGACTCTGTTTCAAAAATAAAATAAAACAAAATAAAATACTAGAAAGCTAGGAAAATTTTATGGCTCTGTATGTGAGTCAGAGTTAAGAGTGTATGTTCAGCATGCATAAGTCCCTGGTATCAAACCCAGTACCAGAAAAAGAATTTGGTAAATAAAACTGAGTTTTCAATGTATAATGTTACAATAGGAAAGTCAGGTGTTTGTTTGTTTGTTTTTTGAGACAGGGTCTTGTTATGCAGTTCAGGCTGACCTTGAATTCTCTATGTAGCTAAGGCTGGCCTCTAACTCACTGAGATCCTCCTGCCTCAGCCTTCTGCGTGCTGAGATGACAGGCCATCATGCCCGCTGTTAGTTATTTTTTAAGGCAGAAAAAAGAAATTAATTAATAAATATAACAGTAACAACAAGAACATAAAATGGTGTAGCATGGAGTTACCCCCCAAAACTGGAGAAATGTTAAATATATGATTATAACATTTATATCAAGGAGTTTGAATCAGGAACTTAGTTGGGGAGGATTCCTTAATACCCTGGCATTTGAGGTGACTTGGTTGCACAGTTCTTGACAGACTTTGGCTGCCCCGGGCCAATAATCCCAAGACTCTGACCGACCCCAGCCCTGACGTCCCACAGAATGAATCCCCGAGGATTTCGCAGGGAGGGGGAGGGAGGGCGAGGAGCTCTGCTAAAGCCGAAGACACCGCGGCTCTGAAGCAAAACAGTATCAGACGGGAACAGCAGGCAGGTGATGAATTGCATCGCATCAGACCCAAAATAGTCCGGGCCCATTTTCCAACTTTAAGGACCTTCATCAGGACAGGGGACCTCTGCAGGAAGCCGACGCTGAAGGGAGTGACCTTGAGTCTTGGCCCGCTGCTAATGGACTGCAGAGAATTGACAAAATCCAGCAGCCTGCAGGAAGACGCATGGCTTCCCTCAGCAGACAGGTGAAAGATGAAATGGACCG
>RJWM01021532.1:0-35329 GCA_004363535.1 Dasyprocta punctata
AAAAAAAAAAAAAAAAAAAAAAAAAAAAGATTCTACCTATTAGGGAAAACATCCTTACTTTTCTGAGTCTGACTTATTTCATTTAGCATGATGATCTCACCTTCATACATTTTTTTGGCTAATGGCATAGTTTTGTTCTTTATGGACAAATAAAAACCTCTGTGTAAATATACCGCATCCTCTTTATCCATTCACCCACTGATGGGCACCTAGGCTGATTCTGTAACTTGGCTATTGTGAGTCGTGCCACAGCAAACTCAGGTTTCCAGGTGTCCCTGTAGAACACTTTCCTTTGGGTATGTGCTAAGGAGCGGTATAGCTGGGTCATCCGCATCTCTTCAAGGCTCCCCTGAAAGACCCCAGATGGAGCGTTTGACTTCCTAAATATCACACAGCAGGCTCATTAATGTAGACGCCAGGGCACCATCCTAGGACAGCTGGGTCGGGGATGGCCCCTGGCATTGGCATCTCTTCTCCTTCCTCAGGCGGTTCTAAAGTGCCCTGCACCATTGCTTCAAAATCTGGAACTCCAGTGCTCCATCAAGTGGAACCCAGTTCACTGTTGGGATTGTAAATACCTAGGAACCTGTCTGTAAAAGAAGGCCCCACCCCATCTCCATCTGGAGAACTCTTCCTCATTCTTCAGGTCTATTCATGTGGCTCTTCCCTTGAGAAAACCTCCATTGTCATCATTCTAGAGTCTTCAGCCCACACTTGGCTCACCTACTGTGCACCAGGCACTCTGCCAAACTCTTACTTGCCCAGTGTTCAGTCTCCCTCTTTGAGAATAAACCAACTTGTTGCCACCCCCCCCCCCCGCCCACTTTGGAGTTGAGAAAGTGTGACTCAGAGAAGTGAATCAACTTTCCCTGAGATGTTTGGCTCTTACTGCATTATAGTTTATCGTGCTCGATCTATGTCTTCTGCATGAGTATAAATTCCTTAACTGTGGGAGTTGCTGACCTTTGCATTCCTGGGGGCACAAACAGAGCCAGGTACATAGTAGATGTTCAACAAACGTGTGTTGAATTGAAGTGAATATGAACAGCTCTGGGTGCTTTCCGATTTCTACTTTTGTAGGACACCAGGAGGACTTCTTTGGGGATTGAAGGCTAGATGTCCCTCAGCTTTCCCATCATATCTGCAATTCTGGTCATTCAGTAGCTTTCTTCCAAGTAACATCAGTGGATTCAGCAAGTCACAGGCTAGGGAGGAACTCAAGAAACCCTTGCTGGTTGGTTGAGCTGGTGATACAGAAGAGATGAACTTCATGGTTTATAGTGAGAATTTCTTTTTTTTTTTTTTTTTGCGGCACCGGGGATTGAACTCACAGCCTTGCACCTGCCAGGGCAGGCGCTTAAGCCACTGAGCCAAACTCCCGGCCCTGATTTTTTGAGGCAGGGTCGCACTATGTAGCTCAGGTCAGCCTTGCGCCGCGTTGTAGCCCAAGCTGGCCTCGAACTCACAACGCTCCGCCTACCTCAGCCTCCCGAGTGCTGGGATTAAAGGCGTGCGCCACCACGCCCGGCTTATAGTGAGAATTTCTTATGCAAAGTAAAAATATTTTTATACATCTAACTTGGCAGGCTACCCTAGTCATACATTTATAAATTAATTTCAAATATAATTATCTTTAGTTAATTACTTTTTCTGAATCTCAGTTTTTGTGGTCATAAAATAGGAATCTTGGAGCAGATGTCTAAGGTTCTTTCCGATACTGTGGTTGCATGATTACACCAGGACCCTGAACGAGGTTGGGAACAAATTTAAACTCCTCATAAACAAAGCAGCTGTGATAATGGAGTATTTTGGGGTGAATTAGATTTTTTTTTTCCCAGCCTAGTTGATTTTTCCAAATTAGTCAGAATCTGACCCTGGTATCTAAATTTCTTTGTCTTGTCTTTTCTTTTTTTTTAAATTTCATTTCTTTTCTTTTCTCTTCTCTTCTCTTCTCTTTTCTTTCTTTCTTTTTAACAAGTATTATTTTATTACTTACAAAATGCACAGTAATAACCATTAGAGTACAAAAGTACAGTGGGGAGACAAAAGAGTTAAAGGACAATAAAGGAATCTGTTTAGAACAGAGCAGTCCTGGAACAGTTAGATAAAGCTGAGGGTAGGTATACCACTGTTTAAAGGCCAGTTACTCAGAAATGCATCTTACCCAAAGTAGACAAGTACTGGTAGTGTGTATAAATGTGTCCTAAGTTAAATTACAGCATGGTATCTAAATTTCTAAATGCTATGTGGAGGCATTTTTAGAAAAAGGAAATATGAAAAGAGACTATTGTAGCTTGAATAATAATGCAAACCATTTATCCTAAAGTTTAGTAGCTTCCCGGAATTCACTTACATAGCTTGGCTAAAGGTTTTGGGCAGCATGGCGGAAATGGTAAGGATTGCATGTGCTGTTTGATTGCTTGTTTTCTTTCCTTAACCAAAGTCATAATCTCTTGTTTACATTTGAAATTTGTTTTGCAGCGGAAACGGAAGCAGAGCGCCCAAGACGAAGATGCTGCCAGCCTTTGCAGTCTCGACATAAGTGTAAGCATGGGTCTTTGTAACTCCTGCCCTCCCCCTGCCCACAACGAGCCCATCTCTCTTCTCTGAATGGTATTGAATCACATGCTGTGTATTTATGTGGGCTTCGAGAATCAGACTGTGGTTGTTACGACATGGACGGGTAGTCAAACAAATTTTTTTAAAAAAAATTTACTGGAGAAAGTTGTGTAGCTGATTTAAACTTTCAGGCCAGCTTGTTTATTGCCTGTGTCTTTTCTCTCATAAAATAAATTATTAACTGAATGCATCTGGGTAGAATCTAGACACATCCTGCTGTGTTGTTTTAGGGGATGGTTCGAGACGACAGATGTTTGTCCCCCTAGAGGGGAAAATTAGTGGCTTGGCTGAATCAGGCAGTATGGTGGATTTGGATTTAGTAGATGTTAGTTTGAATCAAGATTCTGTGCTTAATACTTGTGTGGCATGTTTCCTCATTTGAATAATAAGAACGAAAAGGCTTTACCTACCCAAATTTTTTGATTCAAATAAAACAATAAAAGTAAGAATAGTGAGTATATTACCTGGTACATGCTAGGTACCCATCGAACATTAGCCTTGTTTTTTGGTAAGAACAGAAGTTTGCGAAAGAGACTGAAGTGATTTGTTAGCTGAGTACTAGTGATGACAGAGATGAACCATTTCCTTGGGATTTTTAGGCCATGTTCTTGGATGCTTAGTATTAGCAGATTTCTGTGCATGAACTCATCTCCACCCTGGTGTAATTGGGGAGCCTCCCTGTGCCTCTGATCCCCTCATTATCCAGGGGGGAGGCTGGGGTGAGGATTCAGCCCCTCCCTGGGTTCCTCCTGTCCCCTCGTCTCTGCGTTTTATACACTTCCTTGGGGCTTAACCACTGGGCACTCCGGATCCCTCCAACGTTAGGTGTTAGCGTCTCTCCTTTACAAAGGCCGTGAGAGCTACCACTGTGTAATGGGAAGGCTTCCATGCTAAGAATTAAGAACTGAGTCATGGTCTTGACTCTGCCTATAACTAACAATATAACCATTTCTCTTCTGCTTACATCAGTTTCTCCTTTTAAAAAAATAAAAAAGGTTAAAGACCAGGTCTTCTGAAACTATTGTGAAAATTTAAAACTCACCAAATGTGGATTATTAGGTTCTCATGTGATGACATTTATTTAACAGTATAAAGCTATTTTTAATCATTGCAGAGTTCTCTGTGATGCAGTCAGTCATGGAGCTGGCATCCGACTAATGTACTTGAGCATCTTTATTCACCATGTGGTGTTTATCTGTTCCAGTCTTTGGAACATTTGATTGATGAAGTTGGACCAGTTTGCTAGATTGCCATGGTAACAGGACAAAAGGGTGGTGTTCTTCTGAGTTTTACTTTACTCACTGGGTATTTTATTATTGACTGACAAAGCCACGGAACTTCCCTCATCAGCGATGTTTTTGTGTTCATACATTTTTAATTTTGTGGAAATTTACTTTTAGAAGTTAGAGACTTTCAAGATTTGAAGAACTCTCAGCCATCATGTGTTCCAATCCTCTCACTTCGCAAATGAAGAGTGGAAGCCCAGGCAGTGAACTAGGCAAGACTTTAACCCAAGTCATTCCTAAAATCATGTCTCATCGTACACTTTTCTTCAACTCAACATTGATATGATATTTATTTTTCAGAAAAGCATGCTTCAGATGTTTTTTATCACTAAACTCTCTGACATGAAAGGATTACTTAGAGTTAAGGATCGTGATTTGGTTTTTGTCTTGATTGGCATCAGTGACCTTGCCTTATCACGGTCACTCGAATCTCAAATAATGAATCATTTTTAGTTAATGAATTTCTTCTCTTTGTGTAGCTGCAGATGATAAGGGGATGGCAGGATATGTGGCAGAGCTGGGAGGGAACACAGAAGCGTATTACTAACTTCAATGCCTTATCCCCAGTAGGCACGTGGTAGGGATGAATGGGATTGAATTAAATAATGGGTAGAGCCACACATGAGATGTTTTGCTATAGATGCAACAGTGTCTAAATAAATGAGTCTAGTACATTCATTATGTTAATAAATGGCCAAAAGCCAAGCGTGGTGGCTTATGTCTGTAATCCCAGCCCTCCAGAGGCTGAGACAGGAGGCTTGCTGTGAGTTCAAGGCCAGCCTGCACTGCAGAGTGAAACCATGTCTCAAAAAGACAAAAAAAAAATTATTAGAATAGAATCAAATGGTCTTCATGAGTTACTCGAGGGAATTTATCTTTGTGTGTGTGTGTATGTATGTATATATGTATGCATTTATTGTCTTGCTATGCAGTTCAGGCAGGCCTTGAACTTACTTTGTAGCCAGAACTGGTCTTGAACTTGCAGGAGTCTTCCTGCCTCAGCCTCCAGAGTGCTGGGATTATAGGCATGTGCCACCATGTCCAGCTTTTTTTGTGCTTTTAAGCGATAGTATGTGTTAGAGTCCTAACCAGTCCCTTAATTAACCAGCATAATAATGATACTATAATTGCATATAATTAACATTTATTTATTTATTTATTTATTTATTTACTTATTGCCTTGTTGAGACAGGGTTTCACTGTGCAGTTCAAACTGGCTTTGAACTCCCTTTGTAGCCCAAGCTGGCTTCAAACTCACAACAATTCTGCCTCAGCCTCCTGAGTGCAGGGATTACAGGTGTGCATCACCACACCCAGCCAACCTAACCAGCATTGTTGAAGAGATTTTTGGTTTTGGTGGACTGGGCATTTGGTGGCACCCAGAGCCTTGTGCATCTTAAGCAGGTGGTCTACCATTGAGCTACATTCCCAGCCCAGAAATCTTTTGTTGTTTTGAGATTGTCTTGCTGTTTTGCCCAAGCTGGCCTCAAAATCTTGGGCTCAAGCAGTCCTCCTGCCTCCTGAATGGCTGGGCCTACAGGCCTGTGGCATCACTTAGCCAAGGAGTTGCTTTGAGTCTGCTTCTGTGTGTGGTAGAAAGTATCTGAGAAAAGCAGTAGGCTCCAGGGGATGACTCATGCTGGAGGATGTGAGGGTTTAGGAAGGCAGTGCTGGTAACTCTCAATTTTGATTCCGCTTAATAAATGGAAAGACAGTCACCACATGCATGCTGTGCACAAGAAGGTGGTAAATGCGGGGCACAGCTCTTTCAGCAATCATGGTCAAGTTTCCATTGAGTTCCAGCCCAATGCTGGGTACACAGAGGCCTCTTGATCACTACTTACAGTTGAATGTTTTCAAATAGTGAGTTTCCCTAATGTTCCCCCAAATATATTTTGACATTAAAAGTTGGAAAATGTTAGCAGGATGAAATCTCTTCTCGATTAAAAACTAAGTGCTATATAGATAGCACCATGTAGAGTAATCATAACATCAGACACTCTCCCTGCATCTCGCCTTATTTGAAAGCCTCAGACAATGATTCTGATAGTTATCTAGAGGGAATTCTCCCTGTTAAATCTCCCTCTGACTGCTTATGAAATTTACAATTAAAAGACCAAATGAGAGTGAGTTAGCTAAGAAAAGCTAATTCTTATAAAACAGGGATCCTCAGTTGTATGAGGTGGTGATAGCCCTGGGCTCCAGAAAATTTTACAAGATTTCACATGTGATTCCAGGGGATTCGTGGACACCTGGCCAAGCCCCCATAGTACAGAGGAAACTAGAAGGGTCTTAAAACCCAGTGAGGGGTGACATAGCTCCAAAGAATTGTTTTTCTACCCTCCCCTCACAGCATTTGTTGAAAAACAGATTTGGACTGGAGAGTACGTACTAGTTGACAAAATAATTGGTCTCTGTTTTTTCCCACCACTTCACCTAGGCCATTGGCTGAGCCCCTGGGTTCTGAGCAGAAGAGAGCACAAACTATTCCGGGGAGTGGGGCGGGCAGGAAACGTAGAGTTTTGAGAACAGTTCACAGAGAAAAGAAGGCTCCTAGCAGCCGCCTACAGATCTCCTCTGGCGTCAAAAGATACCAGTGGGGTGGTTGCAGGGACACTGCTGCCCCCACAATGCTGTTCTAGTTTAAATTCTACGAGTGAGCGGCGTGGGAGGGAGCAGCTCTCCTCGCCCTAGCAAGAGCTTGCTCCCAGCTCAGCGCCAAGCTTCATTTCTCTTGAAACAAGCAGGCTCTCCCCTGGACACAGAGGTAGTTTCCAATGAGGAAGTAATATAAAAGATGAAAAGAAATATGTGTTCTTTGCAGAAAATTCGGGAAATGTGATCAGTAGAGTTCCACAGCCCTACCTGAAAGCAGTAGCTACATTTTAATGTACTTCCTTCCAGCCATGATCCATACCTCTTTAAAATGTTTTCATTTCAAAATATTTCAGACACATAAAATAGTGTAAAGAGAATATAGAGCCCCGTGTGGCTTCCAGTGCAACTGAAGAGCGACTTCCTTAGCAGCAAAGCTGAAGGCTGTTGTAGACCCTTCGCTCAGCCAAGCTGGGCGTTTACCGCTGCCTTAGCTGTCTGTAACTCTGCAGTGTGCACGCACCCCTAAGCAGTGTGTGTGTTTTAAAGCAGCTTGTAAAGTTTATATAAGCACATATGACTTTTTAAAATTGAGATCGTAACACAAGTTAATTTATTCCTGTACTTTTCTCTTACCATGTCGAGAACGTGTTGCCGTATCCTGAAATATCCTTCAAGATTATTTTAATACATACAGAGTGCTTTGTCAGATGAGCACACCAAATGTATTCAACCCATCCTTTCTTGGGAAGTTAGCCCAGTATTATAAATAGCACTAGTGGGCATCCAAGAATATCATTGGGTGATCTCTTTTGTGAGTAGAATAAAGTCTGAGAGATACGAAATTTCTGGCTAAAAGGCCAATGCGTGACTTTTTAAACTTGTGAATAGGTTTATATGCCCTCTGACAGTGAGAGGAAGAAGTAAAGTTTAGGGCTGTTGAGTGTCTTGGACCAAACCTCTGAAGAATGAGAGAAAGTTTCCATGTTTCCCTGGTCCACCTTTTTTTCCCATTCCGTTTTTGTTTTTTAGCTAATCATTAATGTCTGCGTTCCTTGTATGGAGTTCATGCACGTACACGATGCACCTTTACTCCTTTTTCCATCCCCTTTCCCTTTGCTCAGTCTCTGACTTGGTGTGGCTCTTTGCCTGCCCCGCCCTCCCTCTCCCACGGACCCTTCAGGAGACCCCCTCACAGCTCAGCCTCCTTTCCTGGCTGTCCGAGTGGGGCACGGCGTCCTTCCCATGCCAGTGAGGCTTCCCCATGACTGCATTTACTTTCCCAGTTTGTCGACACTGGGGTGAGTTCTACTGAAGCCCCTTCCTTGTCAGAAATATCTGGGGAAAACATGCTTATACCTCTCAGTGCCTTCGAAACCCCTGTATTGTTGCAGCTTTCCTCCTGTCCCCTTTGAGAAGTCTGGACAGAAGTGCGTGTGGCTTTCCTCCAGCGTGTTCTCTGCCCTCCTAAGGAGAGTGGTTGAGGAAGAGCTGAGCCGTAGTGTTGAGACAGTGGAGGAGGCGTTGGAGCTCACTGACGTGATCACAGATCGTCACGGCTGCTTAGCACTCTTCAGCACTATCTCAGCACTATCTCTGGGCCTCCCGCCTCCTTCCTGTGTGTCTTCCACCCACCACCAGGGCATCTGTCTAAAATATAAATCTTGCTGGGTGGGGTGGTGCACACCTGTGATCCTAGCATTTGAAGGACTGAGGCAGGAGGATCACCATGAGTTCGAGACCAGCCTGGGCTACATACTGAGTTCAAGGCCAGTCTGCACTACAAAGCAAGACTTCGTCTTTAAAAAAAAAAAAATATATATATATATATATATATATATGTATATATATATATATATGTATATATGGAGAGAGAGAGAGAGAGCGCAAGTGAGTGAGAGAGAGATCTATACAGATCCTGTTTTATTGAACCTGCTCCAGGTTCCCAGGTCCACAGTGCTTCCAAAGCCTGCACCACCTGGCCCTGCTCATTTGATCACCTGCCCACCTTTCTCCTAAACTCCTGCCTTCTACCTGCTGTATATGCAGCCCAGCCACACTGGTTTTCTTTGGGTTTCTCAAACTTACCATACTCCATCTTGCCACTGGGCCTTTGCATATGCTATTACCCCATGTTTGGAATGCATGCTATTCCCACACCTCGCTTGACTTGTGCTAACTTACTCTTCGTATCTATTTCCCTTCTAAGTGGCTTCCAGGATTCTTTTGCATTTCTCCCTCTAGCTGTTCTCTGTTCCATCCCCTACCCCGATGGTCCTGAGCATGTGACCCTGTCCTGGCTTGTATCACACAGCATGATGGTGCTTGTTTTCTGGTCTCTCTCCCCAGCCATCCCATGAACTCCTCTAGGGGAAGTCTGTGTTCTGTTCTCACTAGTCCCCAGTATGTGGCACAGGTCGTGAGCCATAGTAGGTGATCAGTAAACATCAAATAAGGTCGGGCTTCAAGTCTTCCCCATTGCATGACTGAAGGAAAAGGTCAGGTAAATGCCAGATAGTCAATAGTGTTATGAAAGAGAAGGGGTGGAATTTTAAAAATCTTAGCAAGAAGAGATGAACATACATACTCCAGATGTATAATGCCAGGAAATCTTTTGGACTCTGATCAGTCAGCAGGCTGTTTGCTGAATTTATTACAGTGCATAGTACAGTTATGCTTTGTTTACAATCTCACCAGTAGCATGTCAACTACAAGTAAAGTTTGTTGTAGTTGCTGCATAAAAATGTCTGGGATGAATGGATGAATGAGTGAGTGAGTCTCAGATTGTATTACTCCAGTGGATATGTCTGAGCTGCTCAGTCTTATTTTTATTAGCAAAGGTTTCCAGGGGAGTAGATACCAGTCAGAATTTCAGGGAAGGCAGGACCAGATTGCTGTGGTCCTTGGCTACACAGCATAGCCTTGGGAGATACATTGGAGACATAGTAAGAAGGGCAGCCACCATTAATTGAGTGCTTATTATGTGATGGGCACTATGCCAGTACACAGTTTATCATTTCACCCTTATATTACCCCTGTAGAAGTGAGACAAATGGATGTCTAGAAATTATAAATTTAACTGAAGTCTTAAAAATAGCAAATAACATAGGTTTATGCTCCAATTTCCGGGCTGTTCTCTCGATCACAGTGCTAACTATAGTTGTTATTATTTTATTAGCAAATAGCATGATCTTGACTGTTGATATAGATTAAGCATTTACATGTTCTATGCTTTCCAAATACCTGATTTAATTCTTATAATGGTCCTGTGACCATGGGTAGTAACACACTCATTTTGCAGATGAGGAAACTGAGGCTGAGAAAATCAGTGAGCTTGGGGCCATGGCTTGTAAATTCAAACTTATGATGGTTGGACACCTCAGCTTCCTCACGCTGCCTCTGGGATAGGAAAGAAAGGAGAAGAAAGCATTTGGTTCTATCACTCCCGTGCTGGGTGATTCAGGCGGCATTTAGCTGGTCTCACTAGTAAACCAGCTGTGAGGTATAGCCCAGTGATGCCCAAATTTTCATTACTTTGGTATTTCAGTTACTTACTTGGTTACATAGATATCCAAAGCATTACAGTTCATGTGAAAGGATGAAAATCTTTCTTGTCTTGATTAAACTAATGATGTTTCATTGCTAGGGTATTCAATCAGACACAGAATAACAGCGGGATTATTTTATCTCTGTTTAGCAAAGTCCAGAGAATTAAAAAAAAATATACCATTTTTACAGTTTTGTTTTAGAACTTGCTCAGAGATTAGTCTTGCTCTGGCCAGCATGAGCTCTGTATGAATTATATCAAGGTTTTAATAGTGCTCTCACCAGGCGTGGTGGTGCATGCCTGTAATCCCAGCGCTTGGGAGACTGAGACAGGAGAATCGCCACAAGTTTGAGGCCAACCTGGGCTACAAAGTGAGTTCAAGGTCAACCTGGACTACGTAGCAAAACTCTGTCTCAAAAAACAAAAAACAAAAAAAACAAAAACAAGGATTTCCATAATGCTCTTATCACCGAAGAGACCAGCCTGTTGTGGAGACTGGGTCTTCAGTAGCCCATGCCCATATTTAACCTGTTGGCATTTTTCTGTTTTGGATGTACGAACTGTTGGGGCTACCTGTAAAGTCATTTAGGCCTTAGACAGTGGAGCCCCTATGTTCAGTGCCATCTGGTATCAGATTTGTCCAGTGTCGACATAAATACATCACACCTTGCCTTTGGCCTGTGTGTTGGGTGATATGCTATGTACCCCCAAGTCCTCATGTACTTTTGATGGGGCTGAGTCTGACGCCTCTCACCAGCGCACCTTGCTGCTTGCAGCTGCCATGAACGGCAGCCCCACCATGTCATGCTGACTTGGAACCAACTAAGTGTGGACTGAAACTCCCGAGAAACTGCAAGAATAAACCTTTCCTTCCCTAATTTTGGG
This sequence comes from Dasyprocta punctata, assembly GCA_004363535.1. Taxonomy (NCBI): domain Eukaryota; kingdom Metazoa; phylum Chordata; class Mammalia; order Rodentia; family Dasyproctidae; genus Dasyprocta; species Dasyprocta punctata. The sequence goes on from RJWM01021532.1 coordinate 10,933, forward strand.
CGTCAGGTATTTTGTCTTGGCAACTAATGAAAAGTAACTAACACAGCCTGATTGATTGAATTATGGGTTGTGATGATCATGGTGAGCTTTGGTCTTTTGTTTGTTTGTTTGTTTGTTTTTTGGTTTTTTGAGATAGGGTCTCACTTTGTAGTTAGGCTCACCCTGAATTCTCTATATAGTCCAGGCTGGCCTCAGACTCACGGGGATCCTCCTGCCTCAACCTTTCTATTGCTGGGATTACAGGCATGGGCCACCACACCCGGCTGAGCTTTACTCTTTGATCTACCTTTTAAAAAGCATAGTGACTAAGAAGCTTCAGGACATGCTATCAAAAGTTGATTGCCCGCAACCTTATCAAAAAAAGGAAAGAAGGACCCAAATCCATACAATTAGGAATGAAAAGGGTGAAATCACGACAGGCAATGCAGAAAAAGCCCAGGCCCTGATGGATTCACTACTGAATTCTACAAGCAATTTAGAGGAGACCTAACAGCACTACTTCTCTTACTGTTTAATGAAATGGAAAGGGAAGCAATACTTTCAAATTCTTTCCTGAAAATAAGCATTACCCTGATACCAAAATCAGAGAAGGACCCAACCAAGAAAGAGAATTACAGGGCAATTTCCCTAATGAACATTGATGCAGAAATCCTCAATAAGGTAGTGGTGAACAGACTGCAGCAAATTGTCAAGAAGATTATACACCATGATCAAGCAAGATTTATCCCAGGGGTGCAGGGATGGTTCAACATATGTAAATCCATAAATGTAATACACCATATTAACAGCCAAGGATAAAAATCCTATGATCATCTCAATAAATGCAGAAAAAGCTTTTGACAAAGTCCAGCACCCATTCATGATAAAAACCCTAAAAAAAATCGAACGATGGTCATTATGTCAATCTGATACAAGCAATCTACAACAAGCCAACAGCCAACATCATATTAAATAGGCAAAAACTGAAAGCTTTCTCTCTGAAATCAGGAACAAGACAAGGATTCCCACTGCCTCTATTCTTATTCAACATAGTCCTGGAAACATTAACCAGAGCACTTAGACAAGAGAAAAAAATAAAAGGAATGCAGATATAGAAGGAAGAAGTTAAACTAATGTTAATTGCAGAGACATGATACTCTACTTAGAAGACCCCAAAAACTCCACCCAAAGACTACTAGATTTAATAAGCAAATTCAGTAACACAGCTGGTTACAAAGTGAGCACTCAGAAAGCAATAGCTAGGGCCGGGAGTTTGGCTCAGTGCCTTAAGCGCCTGCCCTGACAGGCGCGAGGTTGTGAGTTCAATCCCCGGTGCCGCAAAAAAAAAAAAAAAAAAAAAAAAAAAAAAAAAAAAAAAAAAAACAAAAAAAAAAAAAAAAAAAAAAAAAAAAAAAAAAAAAAAAAAAAAAAAAAAAAAAAAAAAAAAAAAAAAAAAAGAAAAGAAAGCAATAGCTTCCCTGTACATGAATAACAAACTCACCGAGAGAGAAATCAGGGAAACAGTATCTTTTTACAATAGCATCCAAAAAAATGAAATATTTAGGAACTGATCTAACAAAGGAAGTAACAGACCTCTACACTGAAAACTGCAGTACTCTGAAAAAGGAGATTGAAGAGAATTAAAAGGAGATTATTAGAAAATGGAGCGATACCCTGTGCTCTTGGGTAGGAAGAACCAGTATAGTGAAAATGACCATACTTCCAAAACTGTTATACAGATTCAATGCAATCCCAATTAAAATTCCAATAGCGTATCTCACAGAATTAGCGAAAACAATCCTAAAATTCATCTGGAACCAGAAGAGACCTAGAATAGCAAAGGCAGTCCTGGGCAACAAAGACAAGACGGGGGGCATCCCAATTCCTGAGTTGAAATTATACTATAAAGCTACTGTGATTAAAAACTGTGGTACTGGCAAAAAAAAGAAAAGAAAAGAAAACAAAACAAAACAAAAAACCCAAAACCAGACCTGAAGATCAATGGAGCAGATTAGAAGATGCTGAAACAACTCCAGACACACTAAGCCACCCTCTTTGACAAAGGTGCCACACACATTCACTGGAGGAAAGGCAGCCTCTTTAATAAATGGTGCTGGAAAAACTGGCTCTACACATGCTGAAGATTAAAACTGGACCTATATCTTTCACCATGTACTAAGCTAAAATCATAATGGATCAAAGATCTTAATATTAAAACAGAAACATTAAATCTGTTGAAGATAGAGTAGGTAAAACTCTTGAACACATTGGTGTAGACAAAGACTATGAACAAAACCCAGACTACACAGGAACTATCACAAAGAATCAACAACTGGGATCTCCCCTTACTGAAAAGCTTCTGCACAGCAAGAGAAACTACCAACAAAGTGAAGAGACAACCCACAATGTGGGAGAAAGTGTTTACCAGCTTTCCCTCAGATAAAGGATTACTATTGAGAATGTATAAAGAACTAAAAAAAAATCAGTCCTCCCAGATTGAAAGATCCAATCCAAAAATGGGCATCTGAGATGAATACACACTTCTCAGATGATGAAATATGAGTGGCAAATAAATATGTGAAAAAATGTTCAACATCTGTGGTCATTCAAGAGATGCAAGTTAAAACAGCACTGAGATCCACCTTACCCCGTGGAGAATGATTACCATCAAGAAATCAAGCAACAACAAATGCTGTAGGGGATGTGGGGGAAAAGGAACCCTTTTTCACTGTTGGTGGGAATGCAGACTGGTGCAACCACTGTGGAAATCAGTGTAGAGATTCTTCAAAAACTAGGACTAGAGGTCCCATTCGACCCAGCTATTCCCCTTCTGGGTATCTTCCCAGAAGAATTAAAAATATCATACCACAGTGATATATGTGTACCTGTGTTTATAGCAGCACAATTCGTAATAGCCAGATCTTGGAAACAACCTTAATGCCCACTGATTGAGGAATGGATGAAAAAGATGTGGTATTTTTGTACATTGGTATACTACTCAGCCATAAAGGATAATTTGGAGACTTTTATAGGTAAATGGATACAACTTGAGAACATATTCATTAGTGAAACAAGACACACACGTATAAGCATCGTATTGTTTCATTAGTGTGACAAAATGAAAGAAAAAACATGTATATAAAAAATAGTTAAGATAGTTCTACTACTAATTTCTCTGAGTTTGCTGAAGAGAAAGATTTGTGCTGTTATTGTTCAGACAATTGAATGCCGATGTCTTACGCTCTGGGTGAATGATTTGGGGATGACAATGCACAGTGTATGTACCATTGTTACCCCCTGATTGACATGTTTTGAAATTTTGTTGTGGTTTTTTTTTCTTCTTCTTCTTCTTTTCTTTCTTTTTATCCTTGAAATAAAATGAATTTGAGAGAAAAGTTGATGGCTCAAAAAAATTTAAATCAGCATATCTGCCTTTTCCAACTCCCTTTGACATCAGTGACCCCCATTAAATCTGGGTTTTTGTACCCCAGAATATTTATTTGAATTCATAACCAGAACTACAAATTTTGGAAACTAAGGGACAGAATATCACTTTGTGTCTCGGTTTCCTTACCCATAAATGAAACCATAACAATGCCCTGCTTTAGTAACTATAATAGTTAAAATGAGCTTATATAAAGTACTTAGCACCTGGCCCATAGTATGCACGAAAGTACTGGCTTTCACTGATATTGGTTTCATAGTATAAAATCAACTTCATGGCTAAGTTTGAAAATCTTTGTTGTCGGTACAAGTATTTTATAAGTAGAACTGATCATGAAAAAATTTAAAAACCATTGTAGAAAGACATATGCAGGATTTTTATTGCAGCATTTTTATAATAGCTAAAAGACAAAGATAGCATGATGGTCTGAATTGTGTAGCCTTATACATGTATTACAGAATATAAGTGTGAAATGCAATGGAGAACACAGTATGTATGTTGCACTCTTGTATGTTTATATGCATATTTACCCAAGTAAAGGAGGAAGCACACTCTGTAATGTGATGATAGGTTAGAAGAATGGAATTACAGGAATGAGAAGATTAAGTTCCTGAATTCCTAACCTATGGTATCTTTGAAACCTATGAACACTCCCTTCCTTCACAAGAGTGCTTTTGTGTGCATGAGATATGTTTTAAATGCGTAACTTTATAAGAAACTGGTTACATTGAAATATGAGACCCTGCCGGGCGTGGTGGCGCACGCCTTTAATCCTAGCACTCAGGAGGCTGAGGTAGGAGGAATGTTGTGAGTTTGAGGCCAGCTTGGGCTACAATGCAAGTACAAGGCCGGTCTGAACTACATAGTGCGACCCTGCCTCAAAAAACTAGGGCTGGGAGTTTGGCTCAGTGGCTTAAGTGCCTGACTGGCAGGTGCGAAGTTGTGAGTTGGATCCCTGGTGCCGCAAAAAAAAAAGCCAAAAGAGCAAAAACAAAAACAAAAAAAATATGAGACATTAAAAATCAAATGTGTGGCAAGAGCTACGTATGTGCTCTTTAATGCATCAAATGACAAGCTTTGGCAACTTGTTTAATACTACCATGCTTTCAGTAAGGTGGTGAGGGTGAGTGATACGTTGAAATACCTGCACGGACTAGGCTTTCATGTGAAAATATGATTTCTGCAGATGCTTCTGTGACTTGCGACCTCCGTTCATACCAGAAAGGAAGCAGAATTTCAATTGGTATTGAAAGTAAAGATGTATTTATTCCATTCAAGCTTGAAGATATCCTGAATTTTACCTGTGGACCCCTTTTGTGTGTGTGTGTGTGTGTGTGTGTGTGTGTGTACAGGGAGAGGTATGAAGATTCCAAATTAAGAATCCCTGCCGAAGTTACCTAATCTGTTACGATAAGCTTCTATATTACATTACTTTTATAATACAAATGACTGAAAAAAATACAACAAATGTAATAAATTTTAACCTGTTGGTATGAGATTGTTAGTGTTAGAAAGGAGAACATTTATATAAAACATTTATATAAAAGTTATTTTTAAGAACACTTTGCAATAGCCATTAAGTCAATTCTCAACACAGTGTTTAGATTTTTGGGACCAGCTTAGCTGAACAGTTCTTTGCATTGCTTTTTAAAATTGACGACCTAAGCTACCCAGTGTTGTAGTGGATCCTTTTTGCCTTTTCTACTATTAAAAAATAATTTAGCTGGGCATGTGGCACATGCCTGTCATCCCAGCACTCTGGGAGGCTGAGGCATGAGGATTGCAAATTTGAGGTCAGGTTGGGCACCTTAATAAGACCCTATCAATCAGTCAATCAATCAATCAGTATAATGAAATTTTTTTTTTTTTTTTTGCGGCACCGGGGATTAAACTCACAACCTCGCGCCTGCCAGGGCAGGCGCTTAAGGCACTGAGCCAAACTCCCAGCCCTGGTTTTTTTGAGGCAGGGTCGCACTATGTAGCTCAGGCTGGCCTTGCGCTCGCGTTGTAGCCCAAGCCAGCCTCGAACTCACAACGCTCCGCCTACCTCAGCCTCCCGAGTGCTGGGATTAAAGGCGTGCGCCACCACGCCCGGCTCAGTATAATGAAATTTAAAAAAAAAATAAGGGCCATATCTTACTTTGATCTTTGCCAAGACAAAATACCCAACATCACAAGTTAAAGGAGGAAAGGTTTATTTTAGCTGACAGTTTGTAGAGGTTCCAGTCCGTATTCAGCTGGCTCCAAGACAGGGTAGAATGGCACAGGAGCACCACAGAGGAGAAACGGTCCATGGCAGGCAGGAAGGAGGCAGCAGAGCGTTGAAGCCTGCCTTTGCCTGTCATCCCTTCCAGGCTGCATGCTTTCTGGGTGCTGCCATCCACACCCAGGGAGGGCCTTCCCGTTATCCACACCCAGAACTATGGTAAACCAGTCAGTGGACTAATTTAGTAATCACACATCCTAATCCCAACATCACACACTTAATCCCAAAAGCCCCACCTATGACCACATGAGGCTTTGTGGGGACATTACGTACAAGTCACAGTGGGCTGGCACTTTAGGTCATTGCAAGGGTCTTGGGTTTAAGGCACCATTTAACACACACAGAAAGAGAGAGAGAGAGAGGGAGAGAGAACAAAAATGTTCTTTAAGAGGAATACTGAAGTATTGCTGTCATGATATATGTCATTTGCTTTTGAGTAATAGATATAAAGTGAATATTTTAGAGCAAAAAGTGGTTTATTTTTAATCAAGCAGCCAACACTGTATATGTTTCCATCACCTAAAAATCAAACGGCAGAGATGGAGCCAACAGCTGAATGTATTTCTGAAGCAGGGTTTTACTGTGTTGCCCAGATTGGTCTCAAACTCCTAGCCTCAAGTAACCCTCCAGCCTCAGCCTCCCAAATAACTGGGACTACCTGTGTGTTCCAACATACTGAACTTAAACTTTATGTTTTTTAGAGAGCAGTTTTAGGTTCACAGTTCTAGGCTGAATAGAAAGTCCAGAGAGTTCTGATATACTTCTCGCCCGCAAATATATATAGCTTTCTAATTATCGGTAGTCCCAGGAATATTTGTTACAGCCTGTGAACCTTCATTGCCGCATACACCACTGTCACCTGAAGTCCGCAGTTTGTATTAAGAATCACCCTTGGTAAGTGTATAATGACATGTGTGCACCAGTGTAGTGTCATACAGACCTCTTTCATTGCCTGAAAACCCTCTGACCCCTGTCATCGTATCCCTCTTTCTTTTCTGACCTGTGGCAATAACCAATATTTTTACTGTCTCCTTAGCTTTGCCTTTTTCAGAATACCATCTTAACAGAATCTTATAGAACATAGCCGTTTTTAGATTGCTTTCTTTTACCTAGTGATATGCATTTATTTCTTCCAGATCTTTTTTATGGCTTGACAACTCACTACTTTTAATCGCTGAAAAACATTGCATAGTTTAGATGTACCACACTTGATCCACACCAGCCCCATGAAAGGTAGGTCTCATCCCCCCGTCCCCAGGGTCTACCAGCTTTATTAAGTGCTTTGTTGTCAGATGAGGTCAACACATGTTTAGTGAAGGGGCGCACACCCAGTCCAGAGTTCTCAAAACAGTGCGTGGTGCACTGGCTAGAAATAGCGATCTCTGGCACTGGACTTCAGTAACAGTTCTTTTGCCCCTGATGTTTCCTCTTTTTACTTAATAGTGTTTTTTCTTGCAATACATTTTATAATTGTGACACAAAGATTTCATATGTATAGTTGATGTACTTTGATAAATGACGTTTATATTGTGCTTATTACCGCATAAAACAGATGGGTGTCGTTTATTTTCAGTATGACTCTCCACTGAGGAACACTTTTGTTGTGTCCAGTATTTACCACTTGTAAGTAGTGACCATCCTTCTATCCTGGGGCAAGCAGTAAGAGTGAGACACAAAAGAATTCTAAGCCGGGCGGGGTGGCGCAGGCCTTTAATCCCAGCACTCCAGAGGCTGAGGTAGGCAGAGCGTTGTGAGTTCGAGGCGGGCTTGGGCTACAACGTGAGCACAAGGCCGGCCTAAGCTACATAATGCGACCCTTCCTCAAAAAAACCAGGGCCGGGAGTTTGGCTCAGCAGCTTAAGCGCCTGTCTGGCAGGTGCGACGCTGTGAGCTCGATCCCGGGTGCCACAAAAAAAAAAAAAAAAAAAAAAAAAAAATTCTAAAGATACCTATCGGTAATTTCTAACTTTAATGTTAGTGTGAATCATACTGGATTCCATTTTGTAGTCTCATTTTCTGTGCTACTGTGTGCTGCTTCCATCATGGACATTAAAGAAAAGCGATCAAAACTCAGACTACTTCCAAGTGCAGATCTGTACAGGGTCTGAGTTATTTTTATGTCTGTCAAGTATACTTATTTAAGGGGTAGTGTTTGCAACTCCTATCTAGGCAGAAGTACATTCCTTCTGTCAGCCATGGCTTTATATATGTTTATATATTATGCACATGTTTGTATATTAAATGCAAACTAGTTATGAGTGTCAAGAATAAGATTATGATATTATTGACCAAATTTACATCTTGACTATCTTTTAAAGTGTGCACTGTGACATTCATATCATTTCATGTTGCCGCTTTCTTGATTCCCGGAGCTCCTCTTCTCCTCGCTGAGAAGATGTTTTCCAGCTGTCTCAGTTCCCTGTTATGGAGAGGTTGTAAACTACTGCTTGCAGCTATGTCCAGCCTTGGGGTTTTATAGAAAAAGGGGAACAAAGCCAGTGGTTGGAGAGTCGCATAGCTGTTGGGGTACATAATCCTTCATTAATGCCATTTTGACTGAGGTTATTTGCAGTAAGAAGACCCTAGAAAATAATATTTTGCTTTTCTTTTTTTCCTCCCTAACCATAGCCTGAGTCTGTCCACCTGAAAATTATGTAAATAATTTTGGTTAGGAAGTTCCATCTGGGTTGCTTTTCCTCACTAATTGAGTTTCCCCCTCAAATGATTTAAGTAATTGCATCAAACCTCATTTGGATCTGGTTATATATTCCTGGTTTCAGTAGCAGAGGTTATTTTCCTTTTTTCTTCCTCTTCTCAGCAGGATCTGATACCTGTTGTCTGTGAGGAAAAGGTGGTATGTTGACTTTTCCCTTTCATATTTCTATACGTGGAATTTTGTGTTACATGATTGACCCCAGAATTCTTGGGTAACTTCTGAGAACTGTTACAAAGTGAAGTGTCTAGAATAAGCTTATTCTTTAAACTCACAACTAATTTATATTTATATATAATATATAGACATGTACACTTAATATATAAACGTGTCTAAACAGTGATGAACCTGTTAGAGCTTTTCAATGATAACAAACAACTGGGTGCGGCATGCCTGCCATGGGATCACCCCCGTGGGTCTCAGAGTGTCCCCATGGTCTGCGTGTCATCTTCCGCCCTGCTGTGTAAGTTGCACGGATCACTTTATGGGGACAGCTGACCCAGTTGGAGTAGGCAGTTTCTCAGTAAACTGTATTTATGACTAGCATTGGAGGCGAAGCAATCGAAACCGAATCATGGGGGTTATCTCCAGTGGTCCAAATGTCATGTTTGGGTTGAAGGTCCAGCTTATTGTGGTTCTTTTCCAAGCAGACTGACTTTTTCTATCTGTTGTTTTACCTATTTATCGAGGATATATGTCCTCTGCAACCACTTCAAAATAGCAGTTTCTAAAGTTAGAATTATCTGCCGCACACTTAAATCAGTAAATCTGAAGTGTTTTCTTTGTTGTTTATTTGGTAGATGAAAGTGATAGTTTGGCTGGCTAGGTCTGTACACATTCCACTCAGGAAAACACTTCTTAGTGTGGAATGAATGAGTTCCTTTTTTCTTTCTTCACTGTGTTCATTGAGTGCATGCACTGCTTCAGTCACCTGGTTATTTGCACTGTGCCAAGTGTCAGGCACAGAAGGGAGCTAAACTTACAGACCCATTCGTCTGTGGGCGAGTGGGGCCCGAGGCATCTCCATCCCGTAACAGTTTCACTGCGGGGAGGGAAGGCGTATTTTAGCAGTGCTCAGGGTTTATGTCAAGGAGTAATTCTGTATTGTCAGTTGGTTTGGGGGAAAAAAATAAAAGACATTTTACTATGGATTCTGCTACTATTTGACTCCCTTACACTATTCCGTGAAATTTACCTACTTGCTTCTAGCAGGTCAATCAAAGGTCAGACTGCGGTTGCTTCGCTGTATTTTATGCCCAAGTTAACCGGAGAAGTTAGAGTGCTGGGATAGCCTTGTATCTGTGCTTGCCGTGTAGCTTGGTGTCGGGCTCTGGAGCCATGGGTTCAGACCTGGGGTTCTAGAATTTTTAGACTTGGAAAGGGACCTCTTCTTTTGTCCATTTGGAAAGGGTCGTAGGGTATTATTATCCCTCTTGAAGGGAAATAAGTTTGTTTTTAAACGAGATACACTCATAAATAATAATTAATAAGAGTATTTAATAAAATGCTACAAATGTTGATTTCATTCTTCAAAGCTCCATTCAGATCTAAGCAGTTGTGATCAAGGGATGACGAGCTGGTACTAAATAGAACCAGAATCACACCATTACCACCTTCTCTAGCTGGGTCATATTACCCAGTTACCATCATCTCCACAGTGTCTGGATGATTCCAGGGCCTCCTCCCCAATTTTCTGCCTTTGACCCTCTGTTGACCACTCACCATAGCACCTAAAAGGCTCATTTAATGTCCAATCCCATGCCACGTGTCCTGTGGCTCCCTTCTCACTTAGTAGCATTGACCCACCCTCCTGGTGACTTTAAGACCCAGTACGATCAGGTTTATTGCTGCTTCTGGACCTCATCACTTACCACTCTCCCCTCTCGCACCATGTGCTCTCCATATGGACCCTCACCCTATTTTTCTACACTCATACCCCAGGACCTTTGCACTTGCCATTTCTCTCTACATGGAAAGCTTTTTCAGTTATCAATGTGATTTATGCCTCATTTTCCTTTAGGTGCCTGTCTGCTCAAATGTCCTTAGGTTTTTTTTTTTTTTCCTATTACTTTATGTGAAATAGCATTTCCATTGAACCCCCTTACTCAATCCTAATGTTTCCTTCTTTCTTATCTTGACTATTTCTCCTTTATAACTTTTGCCTTCACCTGCCACATTATATATTGTTTAATTATTAGTATCTTTCTTCACAGAATGTAGCATTTTATTTTATTTTATTTTATTTGTTTTCGTTATTGCCATCTTCTCAACATCTGGGACCTTGCCTGGCACAGACTCTGCCCTTAAAAATCTACTGAATAAATGAATGAGTGGCCACCTGATTGTTCATAATCTCATGCTGTCTTCAGAACATCGCTGTGCACAGGGACTGGATTTATCTTGGCAACATTTTAAGAATGTCGTCTTCCTTCTACACATATATTCTTTCATTGTTAACAAAAACTCCTAAGACAAGTGGATACCTTGGGGTATAATTTCAAAGCAACATAAGTGAAAACACTTAGAGGTTTTTATGAACTAATAAAATAGATCCGCCAGAGGGTGAAAGGATATAGGAAGCACGAAATGTACTTACGATCTCATATCCATGCGAACTTGTTAGCACCAGCGCTTTTACATTTAGCTCAGCAGGTCCTACAGGAATCTTTCAGGCTGATGGGAGGAATGGAAATTTTCAGTTAAGATGAAGAACATTTTGCTCTCGAAGCCTCAGTTTCTTTCCATTTACCTCGTATTTATGGTGCACACAATACTGCTCATTGTACCCACCATGTGGTTATAGAAGGAAAAAGTGGTCAGGAGCTGTCAGTCAACACCCACTGCCTATTTATCCAGGTTTATGGAAAGGAATATATTCTAGGTGACACAATAGTGGAGCACGAGTATACTATTTGTGTCTCACCCTCGAATGTGTTCTGGGGATTGTATTCAAGTGTGCATGCCCTTGCCTCTTGTCCATTCTCCATACCATGAAGGAAAGAAGAGAGCAGCTTTGGAGAGACCCAGCATGGCAGGAACTAGGAATATACCAGGTTCTCCCTGCCTGTCCTGGGTAGAATTCATCCCATTTTGCCTCCATCGATGCTGGAAGAACCTCCCCTAAAAAGCCCCTGTCTTTAGCTTCCCTTTTGTCCTATGTGTTTAGCTTCTCTTGCTTGAAAAAGGTACACAAAATTTTTCTTTAAGATGCCCTTTATTGACTATAAGCTTTCAAGGCAGTGGGTAAGTAAGACCCACAAAATGGACCTGATGATCTCCTTAGTTTAATTATGCTAATCACTTAAAGGAAAGATGTGTTTGTTTAAAGTTGCAGATAATCCCAAAGGCAGATGATTCACCTACAGCTAACAGGCAACTGCACCTTGAATATAATGTCTGCTTTAGTTGAGGTAGCTACAACAAAATTCCATAGCCTAGGTGTCTTGTAAAGCAATAGAGGTTTATTTCTCACTGTTTTGGTGGTAGGAAACCAGAGATCAGGGTGCCAGCATGGTTTGGCCCTGGTGAAGAACAGACTGTAGACTTCTTGATATCCTCATATGATGCAAAGAGAGTGAGAGAGCTCTCTGGGGTCCCTTTTATAAGGACACTAATCCCATAGATGGGGGCTCCATCCTCATGACCTAGTTACTTCTCAGGGGCCCCACCTTCTAATACCGTCACATTGAAGGTTAGGGTTTCAACTTGTGGCTTTTGGGTGTAAGCATTCATTACACATCAATCCAAGCCCATGCATTACATCTTACCAGCCACCTATGTCTGTCATTAAAGCCCCATGAATTGATTCCATAGAAGAGAGAACAAAGAGAAAATCCCTTCTTAACCTTGGTTTGGCTGTAATCAGTTGAATGTTTATGTTTAGCTGAAGAAACCTTGGATTTGAGCAACGGTTAAATTGTCTTCTTTACATTTGCTATTTCTTACTGTTTTGCCTTTGCACGTGAACAGAGGCCGGATTGCGTATGTGTCTCTGAGGTGCATTCTTCATGGTTGTTGATAACTCACTGTCTCCCTCTACTCTCTTTGCCATAGCAGAGTGGTTGTCCTTTCCAGCCAATTTGCGTACTATGAAATCATGCTCTTTGTCAGACTGCTGTTTTAAGTTTTGCTGTGTTCTTCAGTGATGCTCTTTCTCCTTAATGCAACCAGAAGTTGAGGCTAAAACTTGATTTAAATCACCTTCAGACTGGACATAGGCCATCCCCGTGGGGGAGTAGAGGAGTGCCTGGAATGAGAACCCAGCCAGCTTCGGACTCGCAAAGAACGGGCCTGAAAACAGTGCGGTCTGAAGGGAGGGGAGGGCCATCGCTGTGGGGCATGCAGTGAAGGCCTAATGGATGGGCTCCTGGGAAACCACAGGAAGGCGCAGAATTGCCTTGCAACCCTGGAGGCTTTGTTTAGTTTGGGAGCTCCTGTTTGACTAAAGGTCTTGTTGTTGGCATAAGGGTGACATTTTACTGAGAAGATTTGAAATGTTACTGTGTTGCATGTGATGTGGTCTCAAAGAAGCAAGTGCACTTCTCTGGGAAGAAAAAGATTTGGAATTGTCCTATGCAGCAGCATCTGTGGGACGGAGAATAGTGAAGCCCTGTCTTAGGATGTCTATATTAAGTGACACTGATCAGCAAATAGCTTACAGGTGACTCGGAAGATGTTTCTGAACTGTAAAGTCTTTCAGTGTCTTCTATACTTTTTTTTTTTTTTTTTTTTTTTTTTTTTGTCTTTTTGAGGCAGGGTTTCACCGTGCAGTTCAGGCTGACCTTGAACTCACTGTGTAGCCCAGGCTGGCCTCAAACTCACTGCAATCCTCCTGCGTCAGCCTCCCAAGTGCTGGGATTACATATATTCTTTTCATTCTAGTCTTCATTGATTTTTTTCACTCATATTCATACTGACTGAGCATCTCCTATGCCCACGTTGTATTGGTGGTGAGAGAACAGCATGGTAAGCAAGCCCTGAAAACTTCTGGCGATCTGCAGTCCAGTGGTGGAGGCACTATTGATTAGTGATCATAGTAACAAGACTATAATAACAAATTGTATTAGAAGTGTTGAAGGCAAGAGAACATGTTGCTGTCAGGGTCTTTAAGCAAGGACCTGGACCTACTCTGAAAGGCCAAGGAAGCCTTCTCTGGGGAAGTGAAGTCTGAAGGAAGGATGGGTGATCACGAGGTCTAAGGGACAGAAAAACAGTTGTGACCATGGGAACAGCGTGTGCAGTGGCACAGTGGCTGCTCTGAAGGCAAATGCGGGAGTCGGTGCTGGACAATGAGACTGCAGTGATTGACGGGAACCAGACCAGGTAGAGCCTTGAAGGCCATGCTCAAGATTGGGTCTTTAAGAACAGGAGGAAGATGCCGGGGGATGCTGTTAAACAGGTGTGGTTTGGCTGCTGAGCGGAGAAGAGCACAAAAGAGCTACAGGGAGATGTGGATGGCAGGCCGCTCTCTCTCCTGATGAGACGATGGTGTTGCTGAGCTCAGCTGCTATATGACAGCCTGGTGTAAGAGACATACGTATCGTTTTGTGTCTGTGCTGCTTGGTTTTGGGTGGGCACTCAGTAGTGTTTGTCTTCTAGGCATGGAGTAGGAGATGTAGGTTATAATTTGAATTCTGCTGTTGTGCAGCCATCAAAGCTTATACCTATCACTTCGCTTCTCTGGGCCTCAGTTTCTACCTGAGTAAAATAATGTAGCTGAGTAACGGCCTTTCCTGAGCTCAAGTTGCTGGGTCTGTGATGTTTCTGGTACCGTGTGTTTTCAGGCAGATGATTGGAAGGCACATGTGGGATTAGTAATAGAGAGCAACTCTCTGAGTTTGCCCATGTAACTGTTTTATTTCCTTTTCTTTTCTCCAGCTGCTTGGACAGTGGAAGGAGACGTGCAGTTAGAGAGCACCACTGTATACTTTGCTGTTGCCCATTATGGAAGCACTAGGCTGTCCTTCAGTTAGGAGGCCTTGTAAAACAGCAGATGTGATTCATTAGAAAAATAAAACAAATCCTTTCTAGTGAGCAGGCATGAAAGCAGGGCTGCTGTTGAAGCCGCCAGGAGAACACAGCCTAAATGAAGGGGAAGAAGGTAGGGGGGGTTTGGCTCACAGGGTGCATTTGATTTGTGAGTCCTGTGTCAGCAGTTGTGACAGACACACTCAGCTAGAGCCACAAACATTTTCCAGTGAAAGAGTGTTGATCTAATAGTAAGGCCAAGAGAAGGGCAAGGGGTGTGATTTGCTGGCCAGCCTTGCTCAGCTGCCCACAGCAGCCTTGTCCTGTGTGTTTTTAAGCAAATGCACATTGGCACGGAAGGTTCCCTTGGGGATGAGGTGGGAGGCGAGCAGCCTTGGCCTCACAGAGGAGCCACGAATGAAAGCAAGACCAGCCCTGTTGACCTTCAGACTGCAAGCAGACTGCTTTCTTTGTGCCATGTCGCCCAGCAAAATAAACCCCATGGAAGCTTTTCATTCAGCCATTGGCATAAGAGCAGGCATTTGGGGAAACAGTGTCTTCCCACCTCCTAAAAAGTGGTGTTGGCTAAGTGGTAGCTGTTCAGCAGATCAGGGTTGAAAGTGATGTGAGGTTGAAGGAGTGGGTGGAGAGGAGAGCTTCTTGGGGTGTCTTCTGGCATTTTCTGGGGTTTTGTTGCATCTCACACTCCCAGGACAGCCTTCCCTCCTCTCCCTCCTTGCTCCTCTTGCAGGGTTCTGCCTCTGGACTGTTCCATTTGAATTCCCAAATGGGGGGTGGGTAGGTGAGGAGATCAGGGACTTGCTCTTCCCTTTGCTTCCCCACTTCAAGCTGTGGACGAGGCTCTACTTGTTGCCTGTGTGTTGGTGCACTCTGTGGCTGTGTGTGGGTTTTGAGGGCCAGCTGGGAACTAGCATGTTTAGATTAATGGAAGTAGACCTGCTTGGTGGTTTGTAGACTGGAGTCCTTCGAAAGAGAAAGTTAAAAAAAAAAATACAGGTTAGAAGTTTTTAGTGACCTTTAGAAGAGAGAAAGGAAGAGTGTGAGGCACATCCTCCAGCTTGGGGGAGAGGGCGGCATTTGCGGGGGCCTCGGGCTGAGCTGGGACTTTCCTGCTGGCTCCATGTGAGGCGACCAGCAGCCCCCACCTGAGCATCTGAGGGCTCAGCAACCCTGGTCCTGCTTGCAAACTCTACAGTCGCCTTCTGCCAGTGTGAAGAAAAGCAGCCCAGTCCTCTGGCCTTTCTGAAGGCCCTGCTCCAGCACTGTCCTGCCTCCCCTCTGGGCTCAACTCATTGTCACGCCTCCCCACCCCCCACTCCCATGGAGGTTGAACATGCCTGAATGAGGCCTTGAAGAGCATGTGTTAGTATTGTCTCAAACCTCAGTGATGGAACTGGGCTCTGGCCCTGGCTTTCTAATGGTCTTGACTTCTGCAAGGCGAGGTGGCCTCTAGACACTTCCCTGTTCCACTCCCCCTGGATATTGATGCCAGGGTCCAAGGCCGAAGGCTGCAGCAGAGAAGGGAGCTTGGGAGGTCAGCACCCTCACACCATGCTGCGAAAGCCAGCTTACCGTGGTTTCTTTGCTGGAAGCCCCTCGGGTTTGCATAGGGGTCTCACAGCCACGGAGCTCCACCTCCTTTCCCTGAGGCAGTTTTCCTCTGTTCTCTAGTAGCCGTGATTCAGGAGGAAGCACACTGTCACCTTCCTCCCAGCTGACCACCACCAACTTCTCTACAGGAAGCGACCTTGGCCCCTTTATGTACTTGTTGCCCACCCCTGCCATCCATTAGACCAGGCTTTCTTAGATCATAAATCAGATCATGTCACACCCACCCTCCAACTCTCCAGTGACTTCAGGGGCCTTCCAGGGGCCTTCTTGAACTGGGGAAAAAAAATTGCATCTTTGTTTTCAGAATCCTATAACTGAAATGTACATTTCCTCTCTATAAATGAAGACAACAGACCACAGCAGTGTCAGCAGTTACCTCTGACTTTTTCATGACAAGAATGCACTGATATTTTCTTTTCACATCACACCAGTTGCCTAGATCTCAAAATGTCATGTAAGCTCAGGATTATGTGAAATGTCAGTAGTAATTAGACCTGTCACCAGATCTGTTATTGAATGCATAAACCAATCAACAATATGATACATTAGTTTTTTTAATATATTGATAACTCTTCAGTGCAATGGGTTTCCCTAATCAGACATGCACCAAGGTGGGTGAGAAGGTGGTGGGAGTCAGCTGCCCTGGGGTCAAGCAGGAAGGTTTTACATTAGCTGGAGAATCAATAAAAGACAGTCCACTGAAAATCTGTCTGCTTTGTATTATCACCCTAAGCTGGTACATCTATACAATGTCTGTGATAAAATATTCCTTCTTGTCAGGATAAACCACTCCCCTGTCTCCCTGTCCCCACATCCCAACCTTGATCTTGTCTTTCTTCACCCACCTATGTCGCCCATCTTTTTCTGATCTCAGCTTTCCATGTTATCTCCATACAGGTGCCATGCCTGATACCCCAATCTGCTGCCCTCCCACTAATGCCCCCACAAGGCAGTCCTTGTCACTGACCCATCTGCTCTCTCATCGACTGATTGCCTTCTCTCCCCATAAGGTAAATCCGAAGAGTCTCCAGCTGTCAAGAGTCTAATTCTAGCACCTTGACAGTCAAAGGCAGGGGCTCAGGTTTGGCCTGCACAAAGCCAGATTTGTGTCTGTCTTGGTTACTTTTATTTCAATGCTAAGACAAAATACTGGGCACCCAAAGTTAAGGAAGGAAAGATTTATTTAGCTCACAGTTTGTGGAAGTTTCAGTCCACAATCAGTTGGTTCCAAGGCAGGGTGGCATGGCACAGGGGTAACAGTTCAAGGCAGCAGAAGACAGCAAAAAGGGGGAAAGTAGACCTCTTTTCCTCCCTTATATTGTATGCAGGCTACCACCCCCTAGGGTGGACGTAGCACTCACACCATCTCCATGGCTTCCTCTTGCACAGGATGAGGATGCTTACAAAGTGAGGACCCTGGCCCCCTGCTGAGTTGCTTAGTTAACTTCTAAACTTCTCAACTTGATCTACCATTACAGTGTCCCTTGAAATTTCCATGGTGGCAGCCAGTTGATCATATACTGTATATTTAATTACTTAGCTTAAAATCATTAAGTTGCTCTGCTTCCTGCCCCCACGCCATGAGCTGTTTCTCCTCTGCCACAGCCCTCTGCCATGCCACCCAGCCTTGGAGCCAGCCAGCTATGAACTGAAACCTCTACAAATTGGGGCAAAACAGTGTCATGGGAGTTAAACACTGCTTTAGGAAAAATTATCACAGTTATTCCTTAGGCACATGTGGACCATGAGGTTTTTGTGTTTTTGTTTTTGTTTTTAACATTTCGAATTCTCTTTCCTTTCAGGAAGTATGGGAATATATGTATATATTAATCTGTTCAAAGTTTTGAAATGCATTCCTCGGTTTGGTATCGTTTAGCGTGATGTTAAAGCCAGTAATTTTTTATACAATAGGCATAGAAAAAGAGAAATCTTCAGGCCTTTCTGTCCAGGGCTCTGTTTTTGGAGAAAGGAATTTCAATATACACAGCTCCATTTCACATGAGAACCCCAGAGTGAAACTTGTAAAGCAGTCTATACATCTAATAACAAGAAAGTTAGCCATGAAAAAGGTTATTTCTACAAAAGTTATGAATAATGGTGAGATAAAGAAAATTGCCAGTTCTTGCCCAGCTATCCTGACCTGTGCCGATGGTGTAGCAGTACTATGGGGCAGCGTTGGCCCTTGAAGGCATCAGTAGGTCGCCCCTACGGCAGATTGCCAGGATTCAGAACACCTGAAGTCTTGACAAATTGTCTCAATCAAACCACAACAATTGACATGTGGTCTGCAGGTGTCCTGTTCCTTTCTTTGCTTAGTGGACAATATCCATTTTGTCAGGTAAACATAATTTAACTGCTTTGACTAGAATTATGATAATTTGGGGATCCAGGGAAACTATCCAGGCTGCTAAAGCTTTTGGGAAATCTATATTATGCAGCAACAAAGTCCCAGCGCAAGATCTGAGGAAACTTTGAGAGACTCGGAGACTTGGGCTCTAGATTCTAGCACTCCCAAATGGGCAAGTGACGTACAAGGATACCCTTCTAATGATTCAACTTTTTCAGAGAAGACTGACCATAAAGCTTCTTACAACATACCAGCATTTGAAGCACAGCCTTCAGGAAATTCATTATAAAAAGAGGACGGCAATGGCTTTGGGAGCCACTTTGATGAATGTAAGACCAATTTAGAAGGCTGGGATGAGGCACCTGCTGAAGCTTACAATCCATCTGCCTGCTCAATAAGCTTTTAGGTTCAAATCGAGCTTTAAGACTAATAGCAGAAGAAGCTTTGTTGCATGCATGTTTTAAAGACGTGAACTTGCCGTGATGGTTCTTCATGTAATATCACTGATGTGTACTGTGAAGTGAGTTGAGAGTTCTTTGTAATACTCATAAGTTTTTGTTTAAAGACCAGGGCAGAATGAATAATTTTAAAATTTTAGTATTTGCTCTGGTGGCAAATTGTAGCATATAGATTAAGAATACTTAGAATGCCTGGAAGAGTTTTTTGGACTGACAACATGATCTTCGAGTTGAACCCAACCAAGCAGAATCAGATCTTTGTTTTCCCTAATTACTTCTTATTACCATAAACAAAAAAGGGAGCAGTTTTAGTCTAGGATATGGGTTCACAGTATAAAATTCATGATTGTGATAGGGATTAAATGAATCTGAAAACTCAGTATTCTGGTACCTTAAAGTATGAGCTGCGTCCTTTTGGAAAATTCAACCTAGTGCTGATGTTCTTAACAATTTTTTTAGGTAAAGAAATAATACCTTTTTCTGGAAATATACATTATAACTTCTATGAATACTAAATGAAGAAATGTTGGTCATGGGGCAAAAATTAAAGTTACATTTAATGTATCCATTTTTAAAAAGTATTTCCTAAAAACTTTTTTGCATGAATTGTCAATTTTTAAAAGTTTTTCTTCTTTCTCTGCCCCTGCCTAACAAGTTCTCCTTGGAAATTATATGGTACTTACCAAAAATTTTCAGTGTGTTTTACTAAATATTTCCTGCGTTTACAGTTGGGAATTTAAAATAATAACATGCACACTGTCTGAGAAGGGGTAACTTTTCAGAACCAAGGTGAATATTAATAGTCCAAAATACTTTTGTTTTTCTATTTTTATTATTCACATTTCCAGCATCTTAGGTTTGCTTAAATAGCTGCTAAAAGGAAAAGTGAACATAGAATTGAAAATTTTATGGAGACTTTTCTCTGCCTAAGATCCATCCAGAGTTCTATATCCTGTTTTGACTAAGTTGATCTTACTGAGAAGAATTACTGGCATCTTAGGTGGGTTGGGAAGATATAAATGAAGGATGCAAGGTAGAAAGGGACCTAGAATAGAGGTTTATACTACTCAGATTCCAAAATGATCAGTGACAGTACACTGCCAGACTTCCTATGGAAAATAAATCTGGGAGAAGTTTCCTATTTAGCAGTTATAGATCATAGAAATAGCTTAGGGACAAACTTTCACATTGTTATTTTGAGCATTGGTATGTCAGTCTGTCTACCTAATCTTTGGTAAGTGTAGTATAACACTGTACGAATGTGGGGGTTTTCTTGGTGCTGTCACCATTGTTCCGATGTCTTATGTGGTAATCTTTTTTAAAAACTTGAATATTCTTGAATTTGTATGTTTAATAAAATTATTCCTATATATTTTTAAAAACTCATGAAGTTGCTCCTTCAAAGCCTAGGGGAACGTATTCAGCTGTAAAATCCATGTACGTACAGCAACTGGATAATGCAACTGTGACAGTGAAGGAAAAAAGAAACCTTTCAAAAATGTAACTTATAGGTCAGAAAATGTCACCAGCTCAGTCCCCTTCTCTGGTGTTTATCAGTTTGGAAAAAGCAGCAGAAATCATGACTCATGAAGCTTTAAACAGTAAGGATGATCTGTATCTCATCGAGTAAGAATTACCGAAGTTGGGGCTGGAGGTGTCACTGAGTGGAAGAGCTCTCGCGTAGCATGCCCAGGGCCCTCGTTTCTATTCTCAGCATGGGGGCAGAGAGGACAACAAAGAACTACAGAGGTGGGCTGACCCATGATCGGCTGACTTAGTTACTCAGCTTTCACCAGGCGTTTGAGTCCTTTCCATCCTCCTGCACGGTCCACACTGTTCAGGTTGGTGTCCTGTGTGGTTGCAAGATGGCTGCCAGTAGCCACTGGGACAGTATCCCTCCATTTACTAGAGAACAAGTCCTTTGCTTTAGTGTGATTGGGTATGTTAGGTCACATGGGCATCCTTAAGCCAGTAACAGCCTCCGAGAAAAGCCATGCAGGTCAATTCGAACAGTGCAGTGGGCTGAGAGGGGTAAATATTTGCAGAAAGTGGGGGTCCACTAAAGAAGCAGGAAGGGAAGCAGATAGTAGGAAGGTGACCCACGCTGTCTACTGTCGATGTGGCTCATTTTAAAATCAAGTTTCTCTTTGTTTTTGGTGAGGAATAACCACTAGAATGATTCCTGTTGGGAACAGTTCTAATCTTTTTTATTTTTTATGTTTTCAAGTATGTGGTACTGTTTTCTTCTAGAAAAAAATGTTTTAAATTATTGCCTTTATCTTGACCTTGATATCAGTGAGTGACCCAGCTGCTGAAGAAATATGGCTCCTGGCTGCAGACTGGGCACTTCTGTAACAGACTTTGGTCTCTGTAGTCAGCTTTAATGGATAAGTGTGAGCCAGGGATTTAGGAGAGCTCTGTCATAAATTTCCAAAGAAACAACATTGCTTTGACCTTACTTAGTTTACGCAGACCAGGTCGCCTGATCTTGGAAAGCAGAACAAGGCCTGTGACCTAACTCTGGAAAGCCTATTGAAGTTTTTGTTTAATTTTAGTTTTATTGCAGTACTGGCTTGATGAATGCTATGAAGGAAAAAAAAGAAAAAGAAAAAGAAAAGAAAAAACACAGGATGTAATAGAATTTGGTTCCCTTTGGAACAATTATAAAACAGTTATGCAAGTACAAGTGGTACAGGTCAATAAGGGCTATAGAAAAGTCTGGAAAGAACTGCTTGTGCTTGTGCAACATAAGGCAGGGGGCTCCCCAAGTGTGGAGGGAGACTTTGGGGGCTGGGACTTGGCATAGTGATAGGGGAGCCATGAAAGAGGAGCCTGTGGGAACTCTAGGCGTATCTATAAAGAGAATGTGTGTCTGTGAATTACTAGGGTAATAAAACACTGATAAAGACAGGGTCGGTTTATCAGCAATAAAGAGACAAGTGAAATTGTAGTTACTCTTATGTGATGACTTAAGACTCCTTTGGACTCATGTTGGCTCTTGAAGCCGTGTGGTTAAAGGGCTCAAGACAAGGATTTCTAAAAATGCTGAGTTATTATCCATCCAGACAGATATGAAACATAGGTCATTTCCTTTCTCTTTATCCTCTTCCTCCCTTGTCATCCTTCTGCTTCCTTTCTGTCCCTGAGCTATGGTGCACTTTATGTGATGTGGTGCCTTCCGACAGAGCCACCTCCCCACATCGGCCGATTGTGGACTCTGACTCCAGCCCTCTCGGAGCATCTCAGGGACAGGGGGCTTAGGTCCCCAGCCCCTGTCTTCCTCTTTAGCATCACAGCCCCCTGATAGTCTGCAGCCCAGCTGCTCCTTTGAGAATAAAACAGTGAAATTATGCAACCAGGACAAGAAAAGAAGGTCTTTGAAAATTAAATAGTGGAATTGTGAAAAGATACTTGTCTTTTCAAGGGTGTGGTTTTAGAATTTAGATCTCCTTTTATTTTAGGTCAAGGGTAGATGTTCAGCACCTTTTTTCTGATGGTAAGTGTCGTGATCAGCTGGGCTGTATATGTCATAAATTCGGGGACACTGAAGCTCAGCCTTCCAGCTTCTTCCTTTTAGGGTGTATAGTTAGGTGCTGTAACCATCCTAGGGAACAGGCAACCTGGGGTCCTTACTTACGCACAAGTGCAGGTCCATTTATTGCTACCAAGATGAAAAGAGCAAACATATTTGAATTCCTGTTTGTCCAGTTTTTAGATGTGTGGCCTGGGGAAAGTCATTTCCTCTAGATAAAAATGGGAGCAATGATACCGTTGGACAAACTTGAGTCTCGCTCATCTCAGTAAAAGCCTTTCGGTGACCACGGGCACCCCCTCCCATCTGCCCTCCCTCCCCAGCCCCTCCAGTCTGCATCCTCCCTTGCCCCACTCTGGCCTTGGTACTGTGCTTTGTTGAAGAACACATTTGGAGAAGTGACCTGCATGCTTTGCCTACCAGGTGTGTTGTGGCTTTTGGTCCACTGACTTCTGCCGCGTGCTGTGACAGCAGTTCCTGAGTCAGCCTCTGATCCCACACTCCTGTTCCTTGCTTCCCTTCCTGGCCACTCTGCCTCTGGTCCTCATGCAGATGCCCTCACTGGGCCTGTCCTTTGGATGGGAGTGACCCTCCCCCGGAACCTGCTGCACAGCTGCATTTAATGTGTCCCCCAGACTTCATACTGCCCTCATCTAAAACACAGCTCCTCGCTTTCCCTGCCCCCCTGCCCCCACTGCCCCTGCAGGGATTTGTATCCCCTGAGGAGTCCTCAGTTGCCAAGTCCAGACACTTGGTCGGATCACAGCCTCTTTGCCATCTTTTGTTTCTCACGCTGAATCTATTACCTAGTCTTGATCTGCCTGACTTCTAAAGACCTCTGGACTCCCCAGTTTTCCCCAGCCCCAGTGTTCCTCCTCTGTGGAGGCTCTTCCCTCCCCGGCCAGCTGCAGACCAGCCTTTATATCTTCTGGCACATCCTCCTGCTCCCTCCAGGGAAAGCCTGAAGATAAAGACTTTGGCCTAACCAGGCTTCAGAACCGGGCCCTCCCATCTCTGTGGTCTTTCTCCACTCCCCTCCTCCCTGTCTCTGCACCAGCGACCCAGGTAAACTTCCCGGATGCAGTCCTTCTCACACACTGGCCCTTCTGCTTGGAAACTTCTTTCTTCTCCTTTTGTTTTTTATCCCTGCTCTTGCTTCAGGTCTCAGCCTTCTATCGAGACACTGTCTCCGACCCTCAAACAGGTGCCCTTCTGGAAGTTTCTCCAGGAGCCCACGGTTTCCCTTGCTTGTAGAAGCTTGCTGCACTGGGCAGGCACGTGGAATGCGTGTCACAAGTACTCAGCAAAACAGAGGGGGAGATCAAGAGTCATGGGTGGTAGAGGCTCTGCGCAGTTTAAAGCATTTGTTAATTTTTGTTCTTAATATATAATGACATAGTCCATAATTTAATTTAGCAAGAAATACTGAATAACAAGATAGTTCATTTGCATGTTTGGGGGTAAAAGATGTGAGCTTTCTTCTGTATAATCACCAGACCTATTTGCCTATAGAATTTTTTTTTTCCAGTTCCAGGGCTTCACACTGAGCAAATCCCCAGACCTCATTTACATTTTATTACTATTACACAAGGTCTTCCTAAGTTGCCCAGGTTGGGCTGGAACGTGCCTCAACCTCCCAGAGTGCTGGGATTACAGGCACGCACCACCTTGCCTGGCTGCCTGTAGACTTCTGACTTCTTTCTCGCCCAGGATTTCCCTTTGACAGTGCTGTGTTGTTCTTTCATTGGTGCCTACACCCCGGTACTGACGGAGAATGCTGAACGGAAGGAAATAAGAAATGCAGTTTATCACACATATGCATTTCCATCTTGGGATCAGCTCAGTTTAAATACCCACTCTTCCAGTAGGTCTTGGTTTCTTAAACACAGAGCCTCTTGAACTTCAAAGATGGATTTTGGACTCAGGCACTTTCTGGCTATTCTTAGCTGTTACTTTTGCCTTTTTTTTTTTTTTTTTTTTTTTTTTTTTTTTTTTTTTTTTTTTTTTTTTTTTTTTTTTTTTTTTTTTTTTTTTTTTTTTTTTTTTTTTTTTTTTTTT